>JBBPBS010001017.1:17998231-18019394 GCA_037974835.1 Cicer judaicum
GAAAACAATTGTTTTATAGTTTATATTTTTATTGTAGATGGTAGATTTATTACTATGTATGTTTTATAGATATTATATTATTTAAAATTATAAGAATCTATACTAATATTAAATACAATCGATTTCAAGCAATAATCTTTATACGTGGTGTGAGACTTTAAATTCTAAAATAATGCATATAATAATTTATATAATATTTTTATAAAATTTACAGCGAATAAATAAAATTTATTTTCAATAAAATAAAAAAAATTATTTTTAATTTAAAATATTATGTTTCTTAAAAATAAAATAGAACACTTTAAACTTAATTTTTTATTTATTAAAATAGTGCAATCTAGATAAGCTTAATTTAAGTATAAATATTTGATTTAATTCTAAAAACTACCTAGTATTTCTAAGGTTTTCATACAAAAATTCGTCTCAAATTAAATAAGAAAATACAAATTACAACACTTATTTCTGGTATCATCTATCAGAGCAGAGTTCCTCCTAAACTTGAACTTCAAGACTCATTAACCAGTAACAAATGCGATTTTACAAACGCAGAGCCAAACTAGTCAAACACAAACAACGAAGGATGTGAGTTTTTTGACAGTTAATTAGTTAGTTGTAACTACTTTAGTTAGTTAGTTTGTTACTCCAAAATTGTAAACTAACTGTATATAAGCAAAAGCAAGGCTGACAAAAAAATAAAATGAAGAGAGAGATAAAAAGCAAGCTGTAGATTTACTAAGTGCAGAAAACATGACAGAATAGAAGAATCTATCTTTGTAAATATTTTCATCCCATAACTAGTGATAATTCAATTCGGATACAATCCCCCAGTCGTAGGAGTTAATCTCAAAATTGGATTAACAAGTGTGTGTGTTCATTTTATAATTACAAGCTTTAAATTATGCTTAAAACTAATCATTCTTCGTTTCAGTCAGAAAACAGAGACTTTATTGACATTGATCTCGTCAATCTCCATTTTCCAGTTTTCAATCAATCTACACTTTTTCTATATAAAGCCAAGAACAATCTTGGTTTGACTACTCATTGATCTTCATTTTTCATAACAATTGGTATAAAGAGCAAGGGAGTATTCGACTCAAAGGAACGATGTCATCAACAAAGTATGTGCTTGAAAAATTCGATGGGAAAAATGATTTTGGGTTATGGCGTCTCAAGAAGAAAAAGTTGTCGGTTCATCAAGGTTTAGAAGGAGCACTGGGAGGAAATAAATACATGGCATCCACACCACCAGAAAAGGAGAAGAAGGATATCATGGACAAGGCTCATAATGCTTAAATCTTGAGTCTTAGAGACAAGGTTTTGAGAGAAGTGTCAAATGAGACATTTGCAGCAGATATTTGCCTCAAATTAGAATCTTTATACATGACAAAATCATTAGTGAATTATTTGTACTTAAAACAAAAACTATATACTTTCCAGATGCAACATGGAAAGTCAATTGAAAATCATATGGATGAGTTTAATAAGATTGTGTTAGATCTTGAAAACATTGATGTAAAATAGGATGATGAAGATCAGGCCTTATTGTTAATAAATTCATTACCAAGCTCTCTTAAAAATCTGTATGATGGACTCCTTTAGGTAGATATTCTTTGTCATTAGAAGAAGTACAAGTTGCCCTAATCTCCAAAGAATTGAAGAGGAAGTCAAATGGGAAAGAAGAAAGCAGTGGTGATGAAGGATTGTTTGTCAAGGCTAAGGCAGGGAAGAAGAATCAAAAACAGAAGAATAAGTTCAAGAATAAAGAAAATGACAAGTCTAAAATGAGATGTTTCGTATGCAAGAAGGAAGGGCATTTCAAGAAAGAATGCCCAGATTTGAAAGGAAAGCATTGATCAAATAGTGACGATGATTATGAAAATGCATCTATAGCTTCTGAAGGATATGAAAGCTCAAACGTTCTTATGGAAAATTCAACTGAAATCCTGGATGATGACTGAATGTTTGACTCGGGGTGTTCATTTCACATGACCTCAAATATAGATTGTTTTCTTGACTATAAAGAAACTAATGGAAGCAAGGTGATTATGGGGAACAAATCAGTCTGCAAGGTAGTTGGAATTAGTTCAATCAAGTTGAAGCTGGAAGATGGAACTGTGAAGATTTTGTCAAAGGTTAGACATGATGGAGGAAGTTGGTTGTTCATACAAAGTAGAGAAAGACACTCTAAAAGTCATAAAAAGATAATTAGTAATCATTAAGGGAAGAAGGGATTGTGACAACTACCTTCTAAATGGTCAAGCAATGACAGGAATGGAAGCAATTGCAATACAAGCATCACGCAAGGCCAACATGTGGCATCAAAGGCTAGGACATGTAAGTCTAAAAGGAATGCAAGTTTTGGACAGGAAATGCATGCTAGGTGGGGAAACATGCACAAGGTCAAGTTCTATACAGGGAAACATTGCTCAAAATGAATTCTGGAACATGTTCACAGTAATCTATGGGACCTGCAAAGATTGCTTCACGTGGAGGTATCAAGTATTCATTACATTTCTTGATGATTATAGTAGAAAAGTATGGATTTAATTGTTGAAAAGTAAGGATGAAACATTTAAAACCTTTAATGATTGGAAGTCTATGGTTGAAAATAGGACTAACAAAAGGATTAAAACTCTAACGACATATAATGGTCTTGAATTTTGTAGTGAGGAATTCACTAGTTTTTGCAAAGCTCATTGTGTGAACATATATAGGACTGTAAGGAGTACACCTTAACAAAATAGACTAACTGAAAGGATGAATAGAACCTTGCTTGAAAGAATGAGATGCATTTTATCAAATGCATGGATGTGTGCACAGTTTTGGGGAGAAGTTGTTCACACAACTTGTTATTTGATAAATTGGAGTCATTCTACTGCAATTAAACTCAAAACCACTCGAGCTAAGAAAGGGTATTTTGTTGGATATCCAAGTGGTGTGAAAGGTTATAGAATATGGTGTCCTGAAAGTACGAAATGTATCATCAACAGTGATATTAAGTTTCATGAGGTTGAGATATATAAGTATGTAAATAATGTTGCGAATAAAGACTCACATCAAATTGAAGATGAGATGATTGATCTTGAGGTGGAGAAAGCGGGAGAGAAACAGAGAAGGTTCTTGCAACAACAGCAGACTCAACAAGACAAAACTAAAAGGTTTGATCTTGAGCTGGAGAAAGTTGCAAACAAACAGAAAACATTCTTAACTTCAGCCATAGAATAGGAGAAAGATCAACAAAAGTCAAGAACATTCTTGACTTCAGAGCAACAGCAGGCTCAACAAGACAAAATTGATGCAAATCCAATAGAACTTGTTATGTTTCCAGAGCAAGAATCAAATGATTATAACCTCATAAGGGATAGAGAAAGAAGAACATCAAAACTCACTCAAATATAAGGCTATGTACACATGATCAGCTATTCATTACATGCTGCTGAAGAGATTATACAAGAAGATCCTAGGAATTACAACGATGTTGTCAGGTCTCAAGACAAAGACAAATGAATTGTAGCTATAACTGAGGAGCCAAAATCAATGGAGAAGAACAACACTTGGGAACTCATACCTAAGCCAACCAACTTCAGAATTATAGGCAGCAAGTGGATCTTCAAGAGGAATGATGGAATTCCATGAGTTAAACCACTCAAGTTCAAAGCAAGGTTAGTAGCAAAGGGATTCACTCAAAAGGAAGGTGTGGACTACAATAAAAATATTTTCCCCTGTAGTCAAGCATGCATCTATAAGAAAAATTATATCCATGGTAGCATACTTTGACATGGAATTGGAGCAGATGGATGTCAAAAAACCATTTCTCCATGGTGATCTGGATGAAACAATATTAATGCAACAATCAGATGGCTTTAGGACTCAAGGAAAGGAGAATTGGGTCTTCTTGCTAAAGAGATCACTTTATGGGCTAAAGCAGTCACCAAGGCAAAGGTATTTGAGGTTTGATTCGTTCAAGCTCAATCAAAGTTTTTGTAGAAATAATTTTGATAGTTGTGTGTACTATAAACAATTATCATCAGCCACATACATTTACTTGCTACTATATGTGGATGACACGCTAACAACATCTAAAAGTATGAAATAAATAGAAAAATTGAAGGGCCAACTGAAGAAAGAATTCTAGATGAAGGACTTGGGGCCAACCAAGAGGATCCTAGGAATAAAAATAATCAGAATTAGGGAACAAGGAAAACTAATAATTTCTCAAGAGAGCTACATTGGAAATGTTCTAAATAGATTCAATATGAGTGAATCAAAGGCAGTCAGCTCTCCACTAGCAGCTCACTTCAAACTTTCTTCAGCCATGTCACCAAACACAAACTTGGAAGCAAAAGACATGAAGAGTATACCATATGCTAGTGCCATAGGGAGTATTATGTATGTTATGGTCTGCTCAAGGCTAGACATTTCTCATGTTGTAAGTGTCACGAGCAGGTTTAGGGAAAACTCACAAATGAGACATTGGCAAGCTGTCAAATGGATTCTAAGGTACCTAAAGGGAACTCAAAGCATGTGATTGGAATACAACAAAAGTTCATAACTTTAAAACCAATCCAAGGATTTTGCTGGAGATTTAGATAGAAGAAGATCTCTAACAGGTTATGTGTTCACTGTGTTTAACAACACAGTCAGCTGAAAAGCTAATTTTAACACATAGTGGCATTATCAACAACAAAAATATAATATGTTGCTCTTGCTGAAGCAATGAAAGAAGGAATTTGACTAAAATGATTAATCATATAACTTGGAGTCAAGCAAGAATCTGTGTGCATAAATTGTGACACCCAAAGTGCCATTCACTTGAGTAAAAATCAAATATATCATGAAAGAACCAAACATATAAACGTTAGACTTCACTTCATCATATATGTCATTGAAAAGGGTGAAATACATGTGGCAAAGGTGCACACAAGTGATAATCTTGCAGGCATGTTTACAAAATATTTCACACTTAGCAAATTCAAACATTGTTTAGATATGTTGCATGTCAAGTCCAAGAACTAAGATCAAGGATTAAGAGGATTTGATTTGAAGAATCACAAGTTGAAGCTTCTCATTTGGTAACAAGGTGGATAATTGTTAAAAGTGGTACTCAATTAAGAAGTTAAACTATTTTTTGACAGTTAATTAGTTAGTTGTAACTACTTTGGTTAGTTAGTTTATTACTCCAAAATTGCAAACTAACTGTAGATAAGCAAAAACAAGGTTGACAAAAAAAAATGAAGAGAGATATAAAAAACAAGTTGCAGGTTTACTAAGTGCGAAAAATTTGACATCATAGAAAAAACTATCATTGTAAACATTTTCATCGCATAACTAGTTATAATTCAAGTCGGATACAACCCCTAGACGTATGAGTTAATTTATGAACTGGGTTAACAAGTATGTGTTCATTTTAGCATTACAAACTTTAGATTCTGCTTTAAACTGATTATTCTCCGTTTCAGTGAGAAAACGAAGAACGTTTTTGATATTGATCTGATCAATCTCTATTTTTCAATTTTCAATCAATCTGCATTTTTCTGTATAAAACCAAGAACAACCTCGATTTGATTACTCATTGATTTACGTTTTTCATAACAAAAACTAGTGCGGATATATGTGCATTTGAAAAACTTGTCTATTTGATGACTTAAAAAGAAAATCAGTTAATCTCATACATAAGAACAACTCCAAATTAGAGTTACAAATAACTTACAGAACCAACTCCGTCGTTATCACACTAAGATTATGAGACAACAATATTCTCTAACATATAAAAAAAATAAATAAAAAAATAAAAACGGTACTTATGTACCATATACCTTGATAAAGATAAAGATTTTAAAATTTAAGTCCTTAAAAATGTAATGGGTTGTCACTTTGTTTCCTGATTTAGTTAAAAATTCACATTAGTCATCAAATTATCAAAATAATATTTATAAGATGCAACTTATTATCATAAAATTACTTGAAAGATAAAATTTAGACATAATTGCAGTTTTGGACCCCCTATTTTAGCTGAATCGCGAAGTAGTCCCCCCATTTTGTTGCTCTCTAGTTTTGGTCTCTCAAACAGAATTTTGATCCAAAATTTGACGAAATTTTATTTTTTTAAAACCGTATTACACCATTTATGATCATATATTTCAAGTACAATTGTTCCAAATGAGATATTGAGGTATGATGTGACTTAAATAAATGCAAAAACAATGAAATTTTATGAAATTTTGGACCAAAATTCTGCTTGAGGGATCAAAATTGGGGAAAAACAAAATGGAGGGACTACTTTCGCGATCCAGATAAAATAGGGGGATCAAAATTGCAATTAAGCCTAAAATTTACTGTCGATGATCGTTATAATGTTACAGGTTAATGTTTTGATGATTCGATGAGTACTTTAAGTTTTTAGTTAAGCCAAAAATAAAAGTGACAGAGTCATAAACTTTCAAAAACTAAAATATTGATTTATCCTGAAAAAAATTATGGAAATATGGTGAAACCTTTCTGAGGTCAAAAAAAAGAGTAACGAAGATGTTGATTATGGGAATAGTTGAAGCACTAAAGGCATCAATTTAAGGAAAATAAATGTAGTAATTAAGTACGATATTTTGTGATGCCACTGAGACTTTTTTTGGATTGATAAATAAGATGGAATAGAGTGATATTTAATTAGATTCTATCGTTTCAAAAAAAAATTATAAAATATGAATGGAGTGGAACGGAACCAATTCCATCATATAATAATCTCAATCCTCGAATTTTCCATCCCCAATTTAAGGTGTATCCAATGGAATGGAGCTTCAGAATTATATTATCATTTTATGTTTATATTATTTTTTTAGTTTATGGTGCATCTTCCTCTCCTCAGGTTTGTTACAATGTTGAGACAATATCATTGTTGGGTATAAAGATTCTTATAAATACGATGACTTATTATAAATTCCATTACTCTCGTGAAATTATTTTCAAGTAAATTATTTTCAAGTGAGACAGTGGGAACGGGTACTCTCATGAATTTCATATAGGTTAAAAAAATCTTAATTACTAATTGTTCTAGGAGTATTAAATTATGTCAAATGGTTTTAAAAAACAAATTTGAAAACTAGTCATTATATTCTTAAGAAATTCATCTGTTGCATGTTATTTTATATTGCCCGAAACAAACGTCCCCTGTAAGTAAGTCATACAATGCAAGCAAACCAAACGATGTAAAAATCACACTAGTGGTGGGAATTCCTCGTTTGAATCCCTTTAACAGTCAACCTTATTGACATATCTTGACAATGTTCACTATGTTACCTAGTTGTAAATACAAACGGGATGCATGATAAACAAACCCAAATCATCATCGTAAGTTATGACAAATGCAAACTTATAAGGAATAAAAGTAGATAAACACGTGGATAAGAAAGTCAACCATAAAAAAGAACAAAAGATATTATTTGTTATAATAGATTCTCACAAAGTAGAATCAAAGACCAAAACACAGGCGATTACAATTCACATAAGTGTTGATACGTTATGACCATATCACCTGGCATTCAATAACAACTAATCAACACTATTGACACAAAACAGCATCTTCAACCACTATCATCAAGTAGTAGCAAAAACAAACGATTATAAAATTGGTCATACCTACTAAATCCTCAAGACCCTTCACATATCCATGTCATCATCGACTCCTTGGAGACCAATCCGTTGAAACTTAATAAGTAGACACACACAAATTTCATTAATTCCAAATATCATTAATTTCACCATTTTTTAATACACAAAAAGGAACAACAACATCCCATAAAAAAAAAAAAAAAAAAAAAAACCTACTAATTGAAATGTCTAATCTAACATTGCCTAATCGAAGATCCAGTAACATGACAACCACACCAAAATGACCCAAACAAAGACCACTGAATCGTTTATGTTTAAGAACTTGTAAACTTGGTCACAGCTTTGGTACCCTCGGAGACAGCATGTTTAGCCAATTCTCCGGGAAGAACAAGCCTGACCGCGGTCTGAATTTCCCTAGATGTAATTGTTGGCTTCTTGTTGTAGCGAGCAAGTCTTGAAGATTCTTGAGCAAGCTTCTCAAAAATATCGTTAATGAAACTGTTCATTATTCCCATGGCTTTGCTTGAGATACCAATGTCAGGGTGAACTTGTTTCAGAACTTTGAAGATGTAGATCTTGTATGTTTCAACGCTCTTCTTGTTTCTCTTCTTCTTCTTGTCTCCGGTGGCGGCAGAGCCAACTTCCTTAGGAAGCTTCTTTCCGGCCTTTGGTTTCTTCTCCGCCGGAGCTTTTTCTGCTACTGTCGTCTTCTTCTCCTCTGAGGGTTTCTTCTCTGCTGGCTTCTTCTCTCCCTTTGGCGCCATTGATTTGTTTTGGAATTTGGTTGAAAAAAGTTTAGGGTTTCAAATTGGGAAATTTGGAAATAAAGATGAGTGCGGATGATTATTGAAAGGTGCGGTGATGATTAATATATAAGTAGATTCTCGTGTTTCTATTGGTTAATGAGCTTCACCACGGATCGATGACGTGGAACTGTTTTTATCCGTTGCGTTTCAGTGTCATAGGGACATCAGATAGACGGTCAGGATCTTGCATTGATCCAGTGATGATGCGGATCGATGAGCTGGTTGGAACGCATTTGAGGATGATGTGTGTGATGGATGGCTGAGATTCTCTTTCTGCTTCCAAAATAATCTAATTACTTTTCATTGCGCGCTCAAATGGAAATTTCCATTTTTTTAACTTTCACGCTTTACCTCCATTTTAATTTTCATTCTCCTTCTTTTCGCGGTTTAGTTTTTTATATTTTAAGTAATTATATAGTACAATATAATTAAAAACAATTTATTTTAATCAAAAGTATTATTTTTTTAAAATTACAATTACCACAAATATAAAATCAATTTCTTTAATTCATGGATTTTATTTTATTTTAAGAATGTAGGTTGTTACAATTGATTTAAATTCACATCTTTTGTTTTATAAGAGATCTATAAACTTAAAAGTATTGAGGAGACAGTGTATATAAAAATTTAAAGTATTAATCATATATCAAATTTTATTTCTTAAAACATAACTATACATTATAAATGTTTTTTGTGATAATTTATATTTTGAAACATTGAAAAAAATAATTTCAATGTCAATAAAAATATATTCATATAAATAACTAAACAGTTATTTAATCATTCACATATCATGCACTTTCTCATCTAATTATTGATAGTATTCATTTAATAAATATTTAATTATTTAATATTTATTTATCAAATGCATAAAATGATCTCTTATATGTAGACAAATTATACGGATAAACAACTAATACTTATGTATGACAATAATGAAACTCTTAAAATTGTCAATTTATCACTTGATAAAATAATTAAACTGCAAAAATAATGTAAATTAACAATTTTATATATTTTATTTTGTGAGTTTTGATTTCAAATGTATGGACGATATTAATCAATTAACCAAACTATTTATTATCAATTAATTAAATGTATATTTCTTTTTGTTAATAACAGATTTTAAAGATGTTTTCTCAATCCTTCAATTTTATTCAAACTTAAAAAGGTTGTGTTCATTCTTATCACACTCTATGCAATTTTTGGAACAAGAGAACGATTGATCAAATACATTATCATAGTATTATAGTGATCTTGGGCAAAAAAAATTGATCTTATGAAGAAATGAGAATTAGGGTTCATAACCCTAATTTATTTTTGTAATGGAATGACCATCTATATGTATTACGAACAAAAATTGTCCCTGGTAAGATAAGGAGTTGACAAAAAAATTCCAATATTGTATCCATGGTGTATAAATTAGGGATTCAACATGTTATGTTTATAGTTGGGAGTATTCGATGATGGATGATGAATTGTAGACCTCATCTACATAAATCAAGTCATCGTCACAGTTAATGGAAGTGGTTAGGAATGACATAACAAAAAGAGGAATAAAAGAGATAAGATAAATTGATAAAGGTTGATCAATTAGGAAAAATATTCACCAATTCTATATAGAAGAACGAAATTTACAAAGATGAGGAATCATGCAGAAAGAGGTAATGATAAAAATATTCAATTATTAAATATATTAATGGATACGATAAACAAATAAGGGGAAATAATCAATTTTTGTTGTTGTTCATATCCAAACGAGTCTAAAGTAAAACCACAAATTGATGAAAAGTAATATTGAAAACTATACAAGATCGAATATAAACTATACAAGATCGAATATTATTAGATTTTTTAATGTCATTTTGTAAAAAAATCGCACATATCATATTTTAGATTTATTATTTAAATATTATTTGTTGTTTCAAATATTTTTCCTACTAAGACTTATTAGTTGAAATTAATTTATTTGTCTATATTTGATATATTTTCAACATACTTGATAATTGTTATTTTATAATGTTAAGTTTTAGTATATTGTATATTACATTTTGCACAAAATTACTCTTTTATAGTATTTTTATATTATTAATATTGATCTATTTTTGCGATGGTAATTTGGATATCTAAAAACTAATCAAAATTTAACTCCTTATAATTGAATCGGATAAATTAAACTAGACCGCATTAATTTTTTTTTAAATCAAATTATTACTTTTCTTTCAAAATCAATCAAAACCACATCATAAAGACGTTTACATGAAAAATTTAAAGTGTTTAATAAAACTAACTGAACAAAGTAATTAATATAAAATAACATAAAAATATATTTATAACTAACATTTATATTATTTTTTAATTAAGATTGTAACACTTTATTCTTGTAACTACATATTACTGTAAAAATAGAAAGAATTTTTCTTTTGAGAATTATAAAACTTTATTTATTAACTTATAAATAAATTTTATTTATTAACTTATGAATAAAGTTTATCATCTTGCAAAAATTGTCATAGTTAAACATAAAAACTATTCGAATATAAAACTATCATGAATCATATGTCACTTGATTAAAGTTTGATATAACTCCGATTCTAAGAAATGCAATCTCTTAGTTAGTAGGTTAATTACTTAAAAATAGTTTAAGACATAAAAAAAAAGTACAAATGATAGATTTTTTATGAAACAACATGAATGAAAAAAAGAGAATGGTGATTTTACTCTTTTACCATTACTAATCATTGTTGTATTTCTATCATCATAAATGTAAATTGGAGAACAATAGCTTAAAGATGATGCACATTACATTGTATTAATTAGATTATCTGAAATGAAATATAATTAATGTTGCATTGAAAATTAAAAGTGACAGTCTTTTCATGATATTTTTTTCCAATACAAAGGTTATTTTCGGACGACGGGGACGTCATTTGTTAATATCTAATTATTTCTAGCCAACATTACTCTTATTATTTATAAATTTACTGTGTTATTCAATTAATTATTGGTTAATTAGTTTATTGTTTGTCTTTAACAAAAAAATCAAGAATTTTATTTTATATTTTCCCTTCAACTCTACACTGTTTATCACTATTATAACACATTTTTTAGAAACCCATTAATCAGTCTATAACAAATTATGCATTTTTTAAGTTTTGACTTTTTTGTTTTGTTTCTTGTTTATCATAAAGTTAAAAAACTAAATGATAAACCCAATGAAAAGAAGATGAAGCTCAAATTACTAAAGCAAATGATTCAGACTCAGATGATATGTTATTGATGGCTATTACTAACTCAGACGATGAGTGTTCTGAACTATAGTGTCTTGATACAAACTACTCTAACCATATGACATGCCACAAAAAATTGTTTGTAAGTATTGATGAGAAGGAGAAAAGGGATATCAAAATTGTTAATAAAACACAATGATTGTTATTGATTCAAAGAAGAGATGGCAAACAATCATCCACATGTGTTGTTCTTTATGTACCAAACATGAAGAATAGTTTGTTAAGTATTGGACAATTAATGGAGAATGGATACTTAATAAAGACGAAGCATGGTCAAATGAATATGTTTGATAGTTCAATGTGACTAGTGTTGAAGGAACCATTCTCAAAGAATAAAACTTTTAATATTGAGATTCAAATGAGTGAAAATCAATGTTTGACTACTGAAGTCATAAGTGATAATTGGCTTTGGCACCAAATATTTGGACATCTGAAGTTTATAAGTCTTCAAATGTTGAAGTGCAAGAACATGGTGCAAGGACTTCTGAAATTCAAATATCAAAATAGTTGTGTGAAGAATGTTGTCAAGCCAATTAATATAGGAATATATTTAAGTATGAAGTTCCAACTATATCATCAAATAAATTGGAGGTAATCTTTTTTTATGTTTGTGGTCCATTTGAGGAGGTTTCACTAGGAAGGTATAACTACTTTGTGTCATTCATTGATGAATTTACAAGGAAAATTTGGATATGCCTAATTAAAAGGAACAGTGCAATGTTTGATGTTTTAAAAAGTTTAAATTAATGGTAGAAAATAAAATTAGTTGTGGCATCAAGGGGGTTAGAACATGTGCATGTGGTGAGTATAAATCCCACAAGTTTCATGAGTTTTATGAAAAAGAAAGGATAATAAACGAGTTTAGTGCACCTTACACACCACAACATAATGGTGCTAAAGAAAGGTGGGGATAAGACCATTTTGAACATGACAATGAGCATTTCTACAAAGGTGTGAACTTTATTTTGATGAAATATATACACCAATTTCCATAATTGAGACGATGAGGCTTGTGGTGTCAATGGCTAACTACAAAGGTTAGTCCATCCATCAACTAGATGTGACATCAACATTTCTCAATGGACAATTGGATGAAGAAGTCTATGTAAAGTAACTATCAGGATATGAAATAGATGGAAAGGAAAACAATGTGTACATGTTAAGAAAAGCCTTGTATGACTTTAAACAAACACTTAGGGCCTTGAACAAGATAATTGACATATTTCTCTTAAAACAAAAAGTTGAGAAATGTGTGAATGAGCATAGAGTCTATGTTTAAAGGTCGACAACTTTACCTACACTACTAATATATCTTTATAATGATGACCTATTAATAACTGGATGTGATGAAGTTGGGATGACAAAATTTAAGACAAAAATGAAATAAGATTTTGAAATGTTAGACTTGAGTTTGCCAATATGAGAATATGAATATTCATGCAACAAAAGAAGTATGCTAACGATGTATTGAATATATTTAATATGCAAAAGTGCAATAGCACTAACATTCCATTAGAAATTAGGTTAATGCTAGCAAAATAAATAGATGAAAAGTTGATTGATCCTACATTATTTAAACAATTGGTAACATCATTGTGGTATTTATGTAATACAAGGCCTGACAAATCCTACATTGTAGGACTGATTAGTAAATACATGTAAAAACCAAGAGTACTTCACTATCTGGCAACAAATAAAATTTTGAGATAAACCAAATGAACTTCTGAGTGTGGCATGCTATATCCTATAAGCTCAAATAAAAGTGAAGCTGAATTAATAGGATACATAAATGTTGATTAATGTGGAGGCAAAAATGATAGGAAAAGCATTGTGGGTTATGTGTTTATGTTAAACAAAACGCTAGTGTGATGATGCTCAACAAAGAAAAATATAGTAGCTTTTATCTTCATGCGAGGCTGAATATGTGGCATCATCAATATGAGCATGCTAAGCTTTGTAGGTGGCAGGATTGATGACTGAGATGAGATTGAGAAATGAAGGACTAGTAAGAATATTGTTTTATAATAAGTCAACAATATATTTAGCCAAACATCCTATTGCGCATAGAAAAAACAAACACATTGAAACATTTGTCCATTTCCTAAGAGATCAAGTGAACAAACACAAGTTGAGCCTGGAACATTGCAGATAAGCATAAAACTGATATTCTCACAAAGTCATTGAAAAAATTGGAATTTCAAAAAATGAGGAGCAAGATTGGAGCAATGCCTTTATCCACTATGAATTAGGGAAAATGTTGAAATTGTAATTCAAAGTGGTAGTTATAAGTATTGGAAGTTAGTTGGAGGCAGTTAGTAGTTAGTTACAACAACTTTCATTGGTATATAATACATGTTATTGCAGTTACTTACAGCACAAGCAATAAATATGTTTTTTATTCTTTTATTTTCTACCTTTTATTAGTTCGTTACGGAATTGATTACAAACTAATAACAAGTGTTCTACAACAATGTTCTAAAAAGCTTCTAACACGTGTATGAGTTCGCCAAAGTCGGCTCAGGCCATTAAAACAATATTTATGGCTTGAGGCCTCAAATTTTTTGTATTTAATAAAAATGGTCAAATTTTTTATTACTTTCGTAAAAAAGTCTCACATTCTAATATTATGAAAACTAAAACTGATAATAAATTTAACATTGTCTCAATAAATATTAAATCAATTGACTCTATTATCATTAGTACAGGAAATATTATACAATATTAATTATATTAATTTAATAAATAATTTAAGATATAAATGTCAATTTGAAAATATGAATTATACTATTTAAAATTACAAAAAAAAATATTGGTAGATAAATTTATCAAAACAAACAAAATAATTTAAATGAAAAATATATATGAGTGATTACTCTTTGATACAAGTTTGAGAGATATATTGATAAACAAAAAGTATTTGTTAAATTTATTGACATAGATTTTTCTAAAAATGAAGATTCAATTTTTTTTTTGTCACTTTACATTACACAAAGGATAAAATAGAAGATGATTGATTTATTAAAATTTTGTTTTTGTCGTAAATTATCTAATATTTTTACTAGTAAATTGACTAGGAAAGGTATTATGTATCGGATAAATATTAGTTATAGATTAAGAAATCATGAGATAAATAGTGAACATACCGTTAACAAGAGAAATATTAGTTATAAATTAATAAATTATGAGACAAGGTAGTGAATACATTGTTAACACGAGTTCTTGAAGTGGTACAACGTATATATACATTATTTTCTTCATCAACTAAAAGACGTAAAAGTTTATGTAAATTCTTGATGTTGCTGTATAACATTTGAAAAGTCTTATTTCATTTTTTAAAAAATATAAAGAAAAATAGATTTAAAAATATCATTATTACTACTAAACAATTTTTATATAGTTATTAAATAAAATATTAATAATTTATTTATTAAATTTTAAAAATATTATTTTCTGTTTAGGCATCACAGTATATTCAGTCGGCATGAAATTCGCCAATCCAAATATATTAAATATATGTTCAAATTATATTTTAGACTTTTGACAACATAGATGTTACGAGAAGAAAACACCTATTTTCTTACCTATAAAATAATTTATTGTTGCGAGTAGTAATTTGATTACACGCTTCCTTTGTTTTATAATCTCTGGAACCTCGATTTCAGTGGGACAAACCAATAGCACGCCCAATTTTGCCGTGGACTTTACCATCATGGGCCTAAAACATATATAACCTACATTACTATTCATTTGGATCTAAATTAGGAGTCTAAAGTTTGTTGCAAATTGCTCACAATATATTAGGTACTAAGAATCATCAAATAGTTCGACAAAAACGTTTACATCACAATCTATTGTATCCACAATAATTGCTAGAAAATAATCTTAATGATTTTTGTATAAAAGAAATGGTAAATACCATCATAAAGTGATAAGTTCACACACAATTGCAAATTATTAGGTTGAAAACTCAAATAAAATATTAAATTTAATAATATATTTGTCAATATAATCTAAGACTTAAGAAAAAAAATAATTAACTGTATTTAAATATATCGTATCCAAAAGAAATCAAATGACACTTAATTAGTTAATTGTAAATTATAATCAATCATACCACGTTATTACTGAAGAACAATACGCCGACATAAGAATATACCTCATAGACTCATAGTCACATATCGCATATTATCACATTGTTCTGGGTAGCTTTTGAAATGCTAGAACATAAACAAAATTATTACATGAAAATAAAACCGAGAAAAGTGATCAAAACAATGCAAAAAAAAAAACTTAAAATCTCTAGTAATCAACCAATAACTTGCATAATATTGTATCATGAAACATCCATATAGAAAAATATTTTGAAAACCTTGGTTCCAAATCCTGAATTCGATATGTGCCTACATTTAGTGATCGACACCGAACATAATTACTTCGAGTGAATAAAACATAAGAGAAACAAAAATTAATAAAGGTGTAGATAGGAGCAAGGATCTTGTATGAGTGTAACTGCCAAAGGATCTTCAGTTGCCCAAATGATAAAGCAAGTTAATAAATCAACTTGCAATTGTCATTGGTTAATTATTATATAATGAGTTCCATGTCTTCGTCTTCATCAGCACCATCATTAATCTCACAGCTACATGACCTTGTTTCCATATGGAAATTCAATAAGAACACTATAGTACCAAGGTTATGAATGAATGAGCCTTCAAAGAGAACAAGGGAAGAAGGGTTTTTCTTAACTATAAAGGTGAATGTGTGTTACTTTTGGGTATGGAATAGGGTGAGTGGGGGCATATACATAGGATCTTCTTTGGCATATACTTTGAGCATTAACTTGCTGGCCCATTCTTTTCACATATGCTTTTAGCATCTTTTCTATGAATTAAATTAATATAATCATTTTGTAATATGTGGATGTGCCTACACTACATATTGCAATTGTCTCTTAACTTTTTTAAAAAAACTGATTTTATTGGATTTAACTATTGTAATTAATATTTATGAAATGTGACTCTGGTCTCTCATAAATTTTTATTTGGAACGTCCTATAGGAACTTGCATTTTTATGATAACCTCAAATATGAAAGACGACAAAATGGTAAAGCATAAAATGGGCCCTATCTTTATACCAAAAAAGAGAAATGGGCCCTCTCAGTCTCTTTGCAAAACAAGATTAGTTGTTGCTAGTTCATCATTTCATGGAACTAGTTGATTTGATATCAAATTGCACATGGCATACATTAGTCGGACAAGGCCCATTTAAATCATAAATAAGAATATGTGTGTTGGAAATTAACATGAAACTTTTAGAAATGAATAATAATAAAACTGGAGGTCTTTTAAATTTAATTATTTTTATAATATTAAACAACTTTTTTTGATAGATGCAATATTAAATAACTTATAAATAAATATTAAATATATTCAGATGATCAAATAATTTTCTTTATTGAATCAATTAGTTCTAAAATTAGAGAGTGCAATTTATATTATAAATAATAAACTAGATAATAATATTAATTAAATAAAAAATATAAATTTAAAATCTACAAATATTCGAGGTCCAAATTTTAAACATGTTGGTTTGTTGATAATCAAAGTTTCTAATAAGTTCCAATTCTTTTTCAAAAAAAGCTCATGAACTTACACTCTTGTATAAAAAATATGGCAGTTTTGCATTATAATTTTTAGGTTTAATTGCAGTTTTTGTCCTCTTATTTTAGCTGAATTACAAAAGTAGTCATCTATTTTATTTCTCTCAAATTTTGGTCCCCTTATTTTAGCTGAATTACGAAAGTAGTCCACCATTTTATTTCTCTCCAATTTTGACCCCTCAAACATAATTTTGGTGCCAAATTTGATAAAAAAAAAAATTCATTTAATTAAGTCACACTATGCTTCAATATCTCATTTGCAAGAATTGTACTTGAAATTTATGATCATAAATGGTGTCGTACGACATTAAAATATAAAATTTCATCAAATTTTAGACCAAAATTCTATTTAGATGACTAAAATAGAGGAACTACTTTCACGATTCAGCTAAAATAAGAAACTAAAATTACAATTAAATCTAACTTTTTGAAATGTCATATATATATATATATATATATATATATATATATATATATATATATATATATATATAATTTAAGATTATATTTAATGCATAGAATCCGAACTCAATAATATATGATATAATAAGAATTTGAGTTTGATGTACACTTAAAAAATATTGTATTAAACATGTTAGTTATCTAATTATACGACTTAAGTATAATAATTAGTTAGTATAATTTGTTATACTAATTAGTTTTTACTGATTTGATGTATAAATTTTATGTATTATTTAATATATTTGAATAATTATCACATTATCCAATATATATATTTTTATCTAATTATATAATTTCTATATAAAGTTCGAATATATTAAGATAATTATATTAGTCTATTATTGATCAAATTACCCTTATGAAAAATTGCACATATTTTACAAAATAAAGGTGTAATATTTTTAAATTTTATAAATTAGTCGGAATTACTGTAAAATCAAATAAGTAGTTAAATAATTTTATATTCCTCTAATAAAGTTCACTATAAAATTTTGTAGAACATGTATAAAATTAAAATTGAACATTTAAATGGTTAAAAACATAAAAATAGCAGTATAGTTTCGATTGATAACATATATAGCACAAAGGAGAATATATGATTAACTGAATTAACATGAGAAAAGTATTTTTATTCACACTTGAAGTAACCCGGCACCTCTAAAAACAATTAATTTTATTGTGTGGAAACTAATACAACACCTTAACATATATTTTCATTTTGCATACTCAATTTCACTTTTTTCTTTTCTTCTTTCTTTAACCTTTTTCCTTATCAAGAGGTGCAAGTTGGCAGCTAACATGTCGAAGCTAACAGATATTGGCCCAATAGACAGCTTACAGTTGGATATAATATTGAGTGCTAACATACGTCGCTTTTAATTTTAGTCACCTTTGCCTTCACATCAACCTGTTGTTATGATCTTGTCATTATCAGACCCAATTGAGACAGAATAAAATAATATAGAAAAAAGATAAAATGTTTTATTTTTTATTTTATTTTAATTTTTTATAAATAAATGTTAGAGTACTAAATTTAAAGTTTAAGTATGATTTTAATAGAAATTTAATATAATTTATTAGTCAATTTAAAAATCTATTTGATTTTATGATATTTGAATAAATATTCAGATATACTTTTATAAGATTAATAAATTAATATATCAATTAAATTTGTATAACATATTTTTTTAATTTTATTTTATAATAATATATTTAAATATGTTAAAAATTAAAGAAGATTAATATATATAATAGTAATATAAAATGTTGTTTATATTTATTTAAAAATTAACTTTTTATGTAGCTTATAATTTATTTATTTTTTAATTAAATAAACTCTTTTTAAAAGATTTGACACTATCTATTTAAAACAAAAGTCAGGCAACATGGATGTGGAGTTGGAGTTCATGGAAAATTCTTCAAAGAGTTTAGAAGGTCACGACTCATGAGACAATTGAATCTAGAAACAAATTTGGAAAGTTCCAAGCCAATGGTATACTTTTTTTAATGGAAAAGTATTGTGTTTAGTTCATTCGCCATAGTTCTAGTTGACCTAGTACAACACATAAATGCCAATTGTTCAATGACAATAAAACAAATTTCATGGAGAGCATTTGCTAAGCTCTTTAAAATGTAAGAACGTGACCATTAAATTTGAGAAAGACGATAAAAATAGTTATCAATAACTAGAGTTGCTCTGCCCCTGTAACAATCTCATAGAATGATTCTCAAGGGAGAAGATTAACTTGATATTTAGTAATTGATATTAATTTTTTAATTGAGATGTTATGAGCGCATGGTTAAATTGATTTAAATTTTAAAGTTGGTGTCAATAAATTTGTTCACACTTATTAGAGAAGTAATTTATGATAACTTTTTTTTAATTTTTTTTAAATATATGCTTTAATCTAAATAAGTTATTTTTATATTAAATTATTATTTTTTTTTTGTGATTTAATTGATCCAACTATTTTTCTTTTGTGATTTAATTGATCCAACGTGATATTGATTTATTGTCGTTTTGATGCAACGATGGATGATTTTCAGTTGCAGTATACATATATAGTTCAAATTATCATATTACTTTTGATTTATAATAAACTTAATTAATGATTCTCAAATCATCAATATTATAAATTCAAATATAAAAGTATTTATAATACTTTAACTTTATTACAATTATAAATATTTTATCGTTTTATAGTCTTAACTTAAATGATAAAAATTTGTTTATAATTTTTATTTAACGACTTCAAATTTATATTATTTTCACTCCATTATTCTACCCATTCAACAAATTAATATCACTGTTTTAGTAAAAAAAAAAATCAATTGATGACAAAAGTGAAATGCATAAAGTACTATGCACTATCAACCGTTCCATGAAAATGCGGGTAATGTTTACTTTTATTTCTCCTACACTATAAGACAAAACTCATACACGTAAACACAATGAAGTTGTCCAGGTTCAACTAAAACTCAAAATGTTCATCAAGACTTCATATAATTGGAACACGTGTTTAATGGTCATATGAAGAGATCTCTATAAATAAAGTGGACTTTATAACTTTGAAGACCGTGAACTTGCAAAAAAGTTACAATTCATTTATTTAAGTGCTTATCATTAATGAATCTTTTCAAACCTGAAGAGACTCTAGCTTGCAAATATATAGGTGGATTAATATTTCGAATGTGTTTCATTAGTCCCAACACATAGAGTCAAAATCATTCATTCTCTTGTAAACATTCTCATGTGGCTTTTATGAGTGTAAAAATGAGTTTGAGTGATTTTTATTGTTGTAAATTCGATGAGATTAATGAGTTTGAGTGATTTTAATTGTTGTAAATTCGATGAGATTAAGAGATTATAATTTATAAAATTCCAAAGTGGCAAAAAGTTAATTAAGGTGTATAAGTTTAAAATATTTTTCAAACATCATAGTGAAAATTGAACCGGTCAAAATTGAATGAAAAATATTATTTACAAATTATCTCTCCTTTAATTCTTTATATTTAACATTTAATTTTTGAATTCACATCACACAAAACATCATAAACATAATTTCTTCTAAGTTTTAATTTAAAAATGATTTACTTTAAGTTTAAAATAATTTTAAAAGTGTCACAATTTTAATTCACTTTCTTGTGACTATTAATCTATTTCACAGGATTCTAATAGATTATTAATTTATTAATGATTGATACTTTACCATCTTAAAAATTAAATTGAACATTTAAAAATATATATATTTAATATCATATTATTTTTTAGTATTTTTTCTTATAATTTTTTTAGTAATATGCTCGTAATTATGGTTATGTTAAAAATTAATCTTCATAA
>JBBPBS010001017.1:18019921-18038166 GCA_037974835.1 Cicer judaicum
GATATTATTAAACTATATATTATATCCTATATTTCAAACTCATAATTTTATAATTGTATGCAGATTTCTATATTACTTAATCTATATTAAGAAAAAAACATTAGTAAGCTTTATGAGATTGTACAAGTGCTATATATGCATTAAGGTATGAGATTGTAGAAATGATTTACTTCAATTACTTTAATATAAATTAGTAAGCTTTATGAGATTGTAAAAATGATTTACTTCAATTACTTTAATATAAATTATACAAGTGCTATATATGCAGTATCAAGTAAGTATTCAAATAACTTAATATTACAAAATTTTATTTTAATTTAAATATTTATTTCATCATTATCAAATTTTTAAATTAAATTTTGCTATTAAAATCATAAATATTAGTAAGCTTTATATACATTTTAAGATGTTCGCAACATATCTTCAAGTATTTTTTTTAGGAATATATTAATATTTTAATATTGAATACTAAAAGAATAGAAAGTCTCTTCATATAAAATATTCTACTCAATTATATTTTATTAAGCGAGTAAACTAATATATATATATAAATAATAAATAACGTAGAACTCTTAGCAAACTCAATATTTTGTGAGTAGATCCACATATATTTTCATGATATTATATGCCGCAATTTAATGTAATGGTTAATGAATTTTAATTAGCTTGAATTGCTATTTGAGTGATTTTTTTTTTATCATACTTTACTTATTTATTAATTGAACTATTAATTATTAAGATTTTATTTGTTTAAAAATTTGATAGTTAAGATAAAAAATACCAAATTTGTAATAATCATACGCATTATCTATCACCAAAATTTACATATATTTTGAAACCAGCCCCAAAATTATGGATTTGGATTGTTTAGTTATGGATTCTCTAACTTTGGGCAACTTTAGGTTAAAAGAAGAGATAGTGAATGAAAATCAAGGAGGAAAAATAGAGGTAAAGGTTGATTGAAAATAAAAAGAGATATCAAGAAAGATTTAATGATTTTTCCTCTCTAAAGTTCAATAATCTTTATATTAAAATTATCATTTATAATAAGCAATAAAAAGTTCGGTCGAGCCCAAATCAAGTAAGAGCCCGAGTCAAGTGAGTCAAAATATTAAGAGCATTTATATAAAATCATTTTTATGGAGTCCTTAAACAAATTTCACACATACACATAATTTATTTTATAATTTTTTAATCATCGTATTTAATAAATACAATTATCTATAACTCAACATCTAAAAAAAACTAAATAAATTATAGCAAAAACTTATTTATTTTAATATAATTTATTAGCAAAATTTACAAAAATGTAAAGAGAGAGTTTATAAAAATATTCATCTCTATAAACATGAATAATTTTTTAAGCCACAATGAAAAAAGAGATATAAGGACACTCACAACAAAATACTAAAATGAGATCCCATATTATTATTGGTTATTACAATCTTCAGCATTATTGATTAGTTGTGCTATATTAATCATAAAATGTTGTAAAAAGAATAGAAAATGAAAAAAAAAAGCAAGAAAAATCAAATTTCCCGTTGTAAATCTGTATCTCCATAGGATGAAATGCTGGCATGCGCTTGCACATATGCTGAGTGGAAGAACCAAAAGTTAGAGAGAGAGAGAGAGAAAGAGAGTGTGGTATGTAAGTTTAATGCACCCACAATAATACAAGGTTGTAAACACTTCCAACTTGTCTCTCTCTCCCCTCTCTTTCTCTTCTCTTTTTGTCAATACTAATTTCAATCATTTTAGTTTTTATTTTTCATTTTCCCAAAAAATAAAAATAATTACCGTTATTTTCTCTCTAAAATCTCCATGTTGCTTTACTTGTAAGCTTTGGAAGAGATCCATTTCTCTCTCCCACATCTCTCTCTCTAACCATTTTTTGCATTTTCAATTTTCGCACTGAAAAAATAAACACCATTTTCGTGACGCAACGGATTCATTCTTTTATTTCAACCAAAAAAAAAAAGTTGAAGGTTCATGGCTGCTCCACCGGCTAGGGCTCGTGCCGATTACGATTACCTCATTAAGCTTCTCTTGATCGGCGATAGCGGTAAACCTTTTTTTTTCCTTCTTTTTTTATTTATTTACGGAAATTATAACGAAAAGAAAAAGAACGAGGGTATATTTATTTTATAATGATTAATATACTATTGATGGATTTGACTTTGTTTTATAGTTGAGATTTGTTTTTAAACATTGTGAAATGTTTGATCTTTTCATGATCTAGTTTGAGTTAACATTTGAATCATTGTTTTTGGTAATTGTAAAGGCGTTTACGGTAGGAAGAGGTTGCATTGCAAATTGGGGCTGGACCTTAATTTAAATGTTTGTGTGGTTATTGTTTAAATTAAGTTAACCTTTTATGTGATTTGTTCATAATTTGTTTAATATAATTAGGCCTTACGAGGTCCAAATGCTTGTAGAAGATGTTTTTGTGCTTTGTTTTTTTGTATATGTTCTAGCTTTGGTTGAGGTTTTGCAAAGTATTTTAATTAATTTTGGAATACTTGTGTTGCTTTTGTGTGAAATTTATCTTGGATTTACCATTAGTAAACTTATTTTGTTTTTGTTCTTTGTAGGTGTTGGAAAAAGTTGCCTTCTTTTGCGTTTTTCTGATGGTTCCTTCACCACCAGTTTCATCACAACTATAGGGTACAATTTTATCGTTTTTAGGAGTAAAATTGCTGAATTTTGTTTGCTAGAGGTTTCTCTAACATTACATCCTTACCTTTTTGATGCAGCATTGATTTTAAGATAAGAACTATTGAGCTTGATGGCAAACGGATCAAGCTCCAAATTTGGGATACTGCAGGGCAGGAGCGGTTTCGAACAATTACAACAGGTAAGGTTTATGATCCTCACTGGTTTTCTTTTTGTTATTAATACAACAGGTAAGCTTTATTATGGTTTTCTTTTTGTTATTAGTAACTTTAGTAATATTGTGGTTACAAATCCATTGATCAATCGGAGGAAGATCATAGGCACAGATAGAGAGCATACTGATTATCATGAGATTACATATTGAACAACATTTTGAGTCGATTGAAAAGATAGTAAATGAGTATATTAGATGCCTCCATATATAGAGCTTATGGAAAATTATCAAATTAACTATCTGCTGACAAACTCCAACCGACTTTTATACTTCTAATAATTTTATCAACACATTGAAACATGTTGCTTGGCAGTTAGCATGTAGTTTATGACACTTCCTGATTTAGAATTAATGAACTTCAATTGAATTGGTTGGGAGCACCCAGGTTCAATCCATGAATGGAACAATCCTGGAATAAACTTTACGTACCTTGTGCTCAAATTCTAGATTACTAAGGCCCCTTTCCTCTGAGAACTGAGGGGTTAAGACAAAAAAAAGTTAGTAAAGAAAAAGGAAGGAGTAATGTATAGCAAAAGATAAACAGAAAATTGTTTTATAGGATTGATAATGGACGAGAAATACTATAATTTCTGTGACAGTTCATAGTTGAAGTTCGAAGATAATTATTCGGAAACCATATAATCATCCCATTATGACAAAATGGAATCTCCAAAGTTATGCCCCATCAAATCAACTGATTAACAGAAAATTGAACCGCCAAAGTTATGTCGCATGCTAATTGTCTTGGTTTCAATTGCTTCCACTGCCTACCTTGTGCGATCTATATGGATTTTGTATTTGGTTACATGGTTGGATGTTATTAATGTAAAGATCTATATGGATTTTGTATTTGGTTACATGGTTGGATGTTATTAATGTAAAGACTTAAGATATTAGAACTAGTGTGCCTTTCTTGAATTTAAGATGAATATTAGGTCTATTTCTTCAGTATTGGTGTGTCATGACTCAAGAGTTGAACTCCAGATATAATTGGTCTTTATCATTATTTCATTCATTCATGTTTTATCCTAAAATCTCCACGTCCTGTATTCTAAATATCTTTTCCTAAAATTTGTGTTTTTTGCAGCTTACTACCGTGGTGCTATGGGTATATTGCTAGTCTATGATGTTACAGATGAAGCATCATTTAACAGTAATTTTCCTTGCTGTTGCTTTAGTTTGAAATCTGCTGATCTGTGAAAAACTCTTAAAATTTTAATGATTTTCTTTTCTTGCAATTTGGAATATTCACTTAGCTTCTGATAATTTCAGATATCAGGAATTGGATTCGCAACATTGAGCAACATGCTTCGGACAATGTTAACAAAATACTGGTGGGAAACAAAGCAGACATGGATGAAAGCAAAAGGGTATGCGTAATTTGTTGGCAATGTTTAATGCTGCTTTATTTTTCTTCCTCCTGCCTCTTTCATTTTCCTCCCTCGATTGGCCCATGCCGCCTTCTTTGACAAGCCTCTGAGTCCTTCCTCCTCTGTGAGTGGGTTTTCACAACCAAATCAAATAACTTCCTATTTGCAAAATTGATTTTGAGCAACTGAGCTGCAAAACTAAAAGCAAAGGGACTTGAAAAATCAATCTTTACAGTTGTGAAGTTTAGTTCCATAGTCGTTATGCAAAATTTACTGGTCGGTTGAATTGCATCTTTAAGGATGTTAAAGAAACCATGTTACTGAGAGTGGATTTAACATTTTTGTTAACGTGATGGGGAGGTTTCAGAGGGTTGAGTTTAGATTTTGTTGTTAAACTTACTTTGTTCAGATTTGCTCTATGTAGCACTGACTTTTCTAATCGAAGACATGTTCGACACCGACACGATACCAACACATATGATTACATTTAATTAGTTCACCTTCTAAACTATTACTCATGTTGACATGTCCGTGTTGTGTTTAGTGTTTGTGCTTCATAGGTTCTGCTACGTGTATTTAGCTACATTTTGTTAACGGATGGGGAGGTTTGCAGAGGGTTGAGCTAGTTGGTTGAATTGCATCGTTAAGGATGTTAAAGGAACCACATTAGTGAGAGTGGACTAAACATTTTTGTTAACAGGATGGGGAGGTCTGCAGAGGGTTGAATTCGGATCTTGTTGTTAGACTTTGTTCAGATTTGCTCTATGTAGCACTGACATTTCTATTCGAAGACATATTTGACACGATATCGACACATATGATTACATTCAATTAATTCATCTTCTAAAATTATTACTGAAGTTGACGTGTCAATATTGTGTTTAGTGTCTGTGCTTCATAGTTTTTGCCACGTGTACTGTAGCTAGATTTTGTGTCACTTAATATATGAGCATGCTATTTTTTCTTTTCCTTGTCTATTCTTGCTACATTTTATATGTAAGTCTAAATATTGAATCCCAATTTTGTTTGGACTATGAATTTCAGCATCTTAAATTTGTATTGCTATTGTTGTTATATAATGAATATATTTAGATTTATTATGTATTTTTTTTAAAAAAATGAACTTTTTGTTATAGTTATTTGTTCTTTAAATGATAATCATCGAAAGTCTCCCGTGCATTGCATGAGTCCATTATTAGTCAGTAACATCTGCGCACCTGCTTTATCGTATGTGTATATATATGCATGCCAGTTTGTGATGTTTGTGTTTGTATATTATATATACTTTTTCTTTTCTTTTTAGGCTGTGCCAACATCCAAAGGCCAAGCACTTGCTGATGAGTATGGAATCAAATTCTTTGAAACTGTAAGTGATGTATTATTTGAGAATGTGAAACTCCCTGAATTCAATGTTGTTATGCTCATGAAAAATACTCTGTTGCAGAGTGCAAAAACAAATCTAAATGTGGAGGAAGTTTTCTTCTCCATAGCAAGAGACATAAAACAAAGGCTTGCCGACACTGACAACAAGGCAGAGGTATCTGAACATCTTTCACCAATTACATGCGTTAATCCTTCATAGTTCCATGTCCCCAAATCTCTTGATCCCTTTCTCACAATCTGAATGTTTCGTGATGTTTTTTTTTTGCAGCCAACAACCATCAAAATCAACCAAGACTCTGCAGCGGGGGCTGGACAAGCTGCGCAAAAATCTGCTTGCTGTGGTTGACACATTTTACATGTTGGTGGCCACATTATCGGAGGAAACAAGAAATTACCTGTATGATGAATGATGATCATGATGCTGACTTGTGCTTAATGTTTTCAATCTGTCTATTAATTTTATGTGTGATAAGTAGTTTCTGATTAATATTGAATCAAGAATTGAATGTGATTGTTATGAATGCATGTCTAACTACTTTTTCACCTATTTTTTCACTGTATAAACGTGCTGATCAATGGTGAGCAGTGAGTTGTTAGTTCACATTTAAAATTGTCTTCTGCTAATTGGCTATGCATACTGTGAATGTATACTCCATTAACACAGTGCATTTTTTGTTTCATGGATATCAATATATAATGGCAATGCTGTTGTCGGGAAAATTAAGTGCTTCCGAATTTTCATTAGAAATAATTGTAATAAAACGGGGTCATGAATAGGGAGGAACTTTTTCTGTCTCTAAAAGTACTTTTCGCTGTAGATATGTGAATTTTGAAATAAAAACACGGTTTTCCTTCACCTGGGTTTTTTATCTTTAGAATCATGTGGTTTCTTCGAGGTATGAGGTAGATACAATTGTTCTCATATATTCATCGCGGCCCACTATAATTCGTCCTAAAAATCAAAATTGTGCTGCACGAGTACAACCCACCATTCCCACTGATCACACAAAATGAACAAACGCTCAAGCAAACGGAAATTTATTTATCATCCTCTCATGAATCCATCAACCCATACAAGTGAATTTTCCTTGTTTATTTGAAGACGAATGAAAAAGTTACAGGACACTTCACAACCCGAGTCCAGTGCCCCAAAATTAACAAGTCTAGCTTGTTCAATCACCCAAGAACATTAGCATTCTTGAGACACTAGATCATAATAATAATTCTACCACTTGAAGCTCCTTATCTCAATGATTTGCATAAAAGCTGTGCATTTTGAGTGAGACCAGAGGTATCCAATGCACCAAATGTCACGAAGCTAAATAAATATACATCAACATGCGGAAAACGGTGTATCTTGCTGTGCACGCTAGAAGCTAACCTAAGTTAAGTTTGCACAAAGGGGATGGGGGTTTAGAGGTTTCGTTGTTCCTTTCCATAAATGCGTTGAAGCTCACGTGTTGCTGCTTGAAATGATTCTGAAGAACGTTGGCAAGAATTGAAAAAAATGGGGTTAGTGACATACCAAACTAGTCAAAACAACAAAACTCAACCTTTGGCATCGGCTGTTAGTGTGTTTGAGCTTACAGTGGAGAGGTCAGGAATTTCTTTACCTTTCCAATTGCGAAATGCTTTCTGGTTAATTGGTGCACCAAAAATTGTTTGGATTGTGTCAAACAATAAATTTTCAGGGGTACTCCTCAATTCCTGTACTATTTGATAAATGGTCTTCCCATTATCAAAATAAATATGATTGTTTGGATGTTTTGATTTGCAACCGGCATGTCTTTCAAACTCATAAGCATTCAGACCCTAATAACATAAAGCATAAGTAAATAAGTAATTATCAGGTTTTAAGAAATTTAAAAACCATTAGTTAGGTGTTCCGTCCGAGAGTGTATACCAATGAATTACTAACCTTAGAATAGTTACATGACTGACACCCACAAAGATAGGTAGAGCCTTTTATAATTCCCCGAAGTTCCTTCATCCAAAAAGGAATATAACTTGGAAAAACATTTCAAATTGAAATAATCAACAACAAAGACCAAAATTTACCTCCCGCGCCACTGAGACATACTTCACAGGAACACCATCAAGCATACCAGTAGATATCAAGCTCCTGACATTAGAAGGGAAGGTGTTTGGAGATTCTTTCCTTGTTGTTTTGGTATCTTGTTTATTCTTGGAAACAGATTCAGACTTTATTGTTGCCACCGAAGCAGAACATGCAACTGCATCAGCATTTGATGCATCCAACTCTTTCTCATGAGCAGCTGTTGACACATGAACTGAGGATTGATTATATAATTGTTCATAATCTGCAGCGGCCCTGCCCACAGAGATAATGTCCCGATCATCTGGGAACCCACCAAAAGAAATTATATTTGCATCTTTATTATAGGATTCACCAATTGAAAGGACTGTGTTATCTCCTTTACCAAAGGGGGTACCAAATGATCCGATATGAGCATTATGAGCATCCCCTCTGCCATAAGTGAGTCCCATCAAAGTGGCATTGTCATTCTTGTCAAAGGTTTGCCCTATTGATCCAGATCTTGTCTCAACTTCACCATTATAGGCTTGATGAAGATCAAAATTATGTCCCTCTGGAGCTTGCACACCATCAGAATCCTTAACCTGGTTTACTTTGACTTTCTTAATTCCCTCAAAGTTCATACATGCTTCAGAATCTTCAGAACAATGAGATATAGACAAGCCAAAAGATGCATCACTTCCATAATGGTTGGCAATCATCTTAGATCTCACATTAGAATTGTTAGGCAAAACATAAGTATCCTTTTCAGTGAAATTGACAGGCCTAGTTTCAGACCCAAATAATCGACCAATAAACTGGTTTGGGACTGTTTGAAAATTGTGATTGTTCTCCCATGGAGTAAAATTTACATTTGAAAATCCTGAACTAGATTTTTCATTTGCATCTTCAATTGCTTGCTTCTTGTTTGGCAAAAAATCCGCTTCAGTGGCATCAACTAACCATTGATGAGGCCGTTTTGGTTCAATTTTGGAAGGATTATCAAATACTTGCTCTCTGTCACTAACATGTCCAGATCCTTTTACCATCCAGAATCCCTTGTTTTGTAAAGACTGCAGGGAAATGAAATCAACAGTGCTTCACATACCACTGTACATTTAAAATATGTCTCCAAACATGGGAGAGTCGGAGGAGGGTGACCTATTATTACATTCTATAAAAAAACAAGGGGAGAGGGGTGTTAGTTATAATTAAACTATCGAGTGAATTTCGCAAGTGATTAGTTTTGGAGATGTTATCAGGTTATCTTGGGCAATGAGAAGTCAATTACATGTAGGACCATGTAATTAGAACCCTACTAGTATACTTTAAGGATAAATGAAGTCCCTAAAAATGGCTTCCTCAAGTTCCATAATGCCCTATGGGCTGTAGAAGAAGAGTTTGATAAGGTTAGAATGGGAAAAAAAAACTCAATTTTGGCTGTACATTATGACAATGATGTTGTACATTTTCTTTGGTAAATTACAGAACCTCAACCTAATGAATCCAAGTTGTACGGTAGAACGCTACCTAACATCCCTGTCCCCTTTCTTTTCTCTTCCTTGCTTCTATTCCATGTCAACTGGTATTAGAACCTTGTTTGTTCACCGTTGGTGTGGATGCAGGAGCACAAGATGAAAATTTGACAAAGTCTAGCAAAGGAAATACGAGAGAGGCAATCCTAAACGATAAATAAAGAAATAAAAAAGACGAAGATAAACTTAAGGTTTGATTGTGTCACACAAATAGGTAGATGACAAGTTGCTAACAATCTCATCAACTGAACATTGAGTCGAAAAAAGGGATTAAAATGGTTTAAACTTACCTCCGATGATCATTTATCCCTCAAGTTTGAGTCTTCTAATCAATTAACAAATTCATATGCTTACTAACTAAGTCATCTAGAAGTAGCTTTTGAAGTAAGACCTTTTATTACAAGCCTTTTACTTTAAGCCCTTATTTTAAAATTGTTTTTTACAAACAGAAGCAAAACATATTCAAGGTTTACAATATATTATAGTTTATCTAATTACATTAAGCATGTCATACCCTTTATGGGGATATGCATTCAGCTCTTCCAAAGCAAAGGGTTCAATTTAAAAGAAAAAGTGAATGATACCAACTATTAATCAGAAAGTCAAGGGATTAAATTCTAACAAACATCGTTTGTTCTACATGTATTTTATCATATTACTAACCATTGATTTTTTCACCAATGGTTGAGATCCCTCATTTTTACTCTAAAAAGAATCCTCATCAGTCATGATAGGATTGGCTAGTGTGTGTGTGCCCCATCTCATTTGTGTATCCTTAATGACTTCATAGCTGCTGAATTCTCCACACTACCCCAAAAGAAAAAGGAAGCATCATTTTCACGAGCTTCTTAATTCCAATTTCAAACAACAAACATAAAACAACAGCACTACACAACACTAGTTACTACTCAACAATTACTTATTATTACTTGTATAATAGCTAAATACCATTTGCTTCAACTTTTGCAGGTGAAAAATATTCCGGAAAAATCCGCTATAGATTTATTGTTGACTTCAAGTGAAAAATCCCAAAGAGGTACCTCACAAACAACTCCTGCAACAACGAAACAACAGATGAAAAAGAAAATTAAATATATAAAATTAATTAATAAATTAATTAATTAAGAAGAGTGGGTGAGTGCTCACATTACATTAATATTTTACTTACGATATATAATAAATAAATAAATAAAATTCGGATACTACATATGAAACAATGGAATTGAATTTACCAAACGTGATTCCTAGAAATTCAAATAAAAATAAAATTCAACAATAGCAAATATTCGACCTCAAGAACTGCGAGTAAACGTTTACCTTGAAAAATGGTGAAAAAATTGATAGCATAGATGGTTCGAGAAGGTTTCAAGATCCGTACCCTCGGAGATGGTCGGAACCCTAACGGGGAGATGTTTACGACGGCGGAGAGTGAAGGACGGTTGCGAAAGAGAGAGGAATAGGGTGAGTGAGGAGCACTCGATCTTTTCTCATCAAGGCGATGATAGAATGAACCTCATATTGAGCAAAACTCGCGGTTGGGTTTCTCGATGACGTACACGTGTGTTTATTGAATCAATCTGGACCCTTCGTTTTATCGAGGAGTTTCGAAGACGTTCAATTGGCTGCTGTTGGAGAAATTGCGTGAGCATTGAGGAGAAATATCCACATAAATATATATTTTTCTTTTTTAACACATCGGTTTTCAATATAATTTCATTTTAATATGTTGGAGTTTATTCAATGTAGATAAGATATGAAAAACATTTCGTAAAGTAGATAATTTAAGATTTCGCAAATTATATATTTTTAATTAAAATTCATTAATTCTTTCTTAAGGTCAAAATAAATTGAATTTTATATATACTTTTCGAAATCTTATTATAATTTGCTTGGATCTTTTTAAAAAATTAAAAATACTTAAGATATTACATTATTTAAAATTATTAAATGAATAAATAATATATATAAGATTGAAAATTCTAAATAAAAATTATAGCTTAAAAGACATCATTATTTATTCTTAGAATGAGATATTTAAACTTAAACAAATGTTTTAATAATCCAAAGTAACATACTGTATATGTGATATAATATTTAAAAATTATTTGAAACTTAAATAACCATTGACGATACAATTCGAAAGTAAAAGTTTATTGTTCTCTTGGTCTTTATAGTTGACTTCATGATCTAATTTGTAGTGATTAAATAATTTGAGTTATGAGAAATATATTCATGTTTCTTAAACGCGCATCGCCCCAGTTAATGTCTCAACTATGAGAGTGAAGAGTTCTATGAATTTGTACTTCTATAAAACAACATATGTGGTTATTGGATTTGAACATTTTTCAAGTATCAATTAATGGTCGACTACCTACCAACATAACGCGATTTATTATTATTTGCCTTTAAACTTCATAAATAAGTTAGCAAACTAGTTTAAATATATTTCAGGTGTGTTGGCAACACATCCTCTAACTATTTTTTTATTAGTTGAAATTCACGTGAGTCCTACTAAATTATGTAGGTTTCATTTAAATTTTTTGGGATCTATGTGATAAAAAGAATGTATTGAAAAATGTGTGTCAAATAATGTGTTGTTAGTATTATTTAATATATTTATTAAAATGCAACGAAATATAGTGGGTGAGTGTTTATAGCTCATCTGTTTTGAAGAAATCACCATCATAGATACTCTTAGGTTCTATTAAATAATGTTTGATAAAATTGTTGGGATAATCTGATAAAAGAGTATATTGAAAACGCGTGTCAAATAATGTTTTGTTAGCATTATTCAATATATTTATTAAAATGCAATGAGATATAGTAGGTGAGTGTTTTTAGCTCCACTAAATAAATCACCCTTGTAGATAATCTTAATTTATGTTAAAAAAATATTTGATCCGACTTTCACCTATTATTTGTAGGTAAGAGTTTCAGTGACCCAACACAACATATGATCCACCATAGATAAATATTTAAAAATCTCATGAAACTATAATGATGATCAACAACACTCCTTATAAATATAAGTTTACAATTCTCATGATCTTTACTATTGACATAATTACTCGATGACATTAATTCGATAAATTATAGTTGAGGGACATATACTCATTTGTCATTGTTTTTATCCAACTGACGTTAATAAAATTGTTTTCTCATTCATGAGAAGAAGACAAACCATAAATTTCTACTTCTATAAAGATTTTGAAGAATTGTAATGTATGAATGTTTAATGAATTGCTTATAGAAATTGTTCACCTTAAAATTAACCTTATTATAAAATAGATTAATCTAAGGTTAAAACTCATGTTGCACGATGAACCATTGGTAAGCATGGTCCATATTAGACATAAGCCTAGTGATATCCTTGTGTATGCAATTTTTCTCCAACAAGATTCTCTATTGCTGGCGAGTTGCAAGACAATACGGTTACTTTTCTCATGATCAAGCCACACACTAATGGAAGGTTCCAGGGCACAACAATTGAGGAAACCTATTTTTTTTAAATTTGGATTTGCCTTCATTCATTTCAAAAAACTATTACAGCTGAGTAGTGGTTCAGCCAAACCAAATGAATCATGAGTAGTAGTTACCAGTAACTCATGATATCCTAGTCAACTCAATGCCACAGTTAATCACATAAATACATTGTGTAACCATTGGTCGATATAAATGTGCAGAATTTTGCAATCATATTTTTCTTAAAAAGTGAACATATGTACTCATATGTCCTTTCCAAGATAAAAAAAACATAGATTTGCAAGTTATCTAAATTATTTTAAGAAAACTGCCAAAAACCTGCCAAACAATGAAATTACCAATGGTATTATTTCGTGGCAACTTCTCTGTATATATGAGTAGAGAAAAAAATGTTTTAACCGTAACACAATTAAAAAAGAAATTTCACACTTTCATAAAGGTTTCACCGTTTCATGAAAACGCTTTCGTATTTTTCCGCATTATTCTCTTAAAATGCAGAGTAAGTAACTGTTAATGCAGTACTAAATAAGGCAGAGTTGAATTTCAAGTTCAGATACAGTTTAGGATTATTAATGAAGTGAGGAAGGATTGAAAAAAAATAAAACTCCCTTCACTATCTAAAATACAGTAAAGGGTGGATGAAGTGGTCTTATAATTGTTTTTTTTTTTGACAAAGGAGTGGTCTAATGTTAAATGATGAAGAACATAACCTTAAATTAATCTGTGAAATCAGTAAGATAACTTTAGTGACAGAAAACAGATACACATATGGACAAATGAAAATATAAAGATGATTTCTGTTTGTTTGGGAATAATCTCAGAAAAAACAATTGCAGCAACTTTTCAGTTTACAGAAAAGGAATCAAACTAGCTTAATTAGGAAGGAGCAACTTGATAAGCAATAGATTAGTTTAGGCATGATAATTATTTATTATTAATTAAGTACCGTTATCATAGTTAGAGATGGTCAAAACATATACTATATGATTGTTAAATGCTAGTAGTAAGTACTTTTAGTTCTCACTATCCATGAAATCTAATAAACACGGCAATATTAAAAAAATTAAAGGCAATAATTATCAGGGCCACACAAAAGCCAGAAAAGTGAACACAAAACAGCTGTTACAAGCACTGACTTTTGGCCAAAAACTAAAGATTAAAATGGACAAGGGCTACAAACTAGTAATTTAATCACATTGCTAATCTTTGCTTAACGTATCTGTCCATAGTGCCTGTGACTTGCAAATTGCAAAGCTCTAGGCAGCAATATTACCACCTACTTGTTTAGTGCTTACCCTATCTCTGTCAAATATTATACATTCATTCCTCCACACAGCTCAGCTCACTCTAATTTCACTTCTTTTAGCTTTTAATCTCTTCTCAGTGGTCAACTAGAAACATCCATTGCCAATTTGACATAGTTTCTTATTCAACTTATTGTTGCCCCTCAAATCTTTTACTTCCATGTTGGCTACGGCTACCAATGTCCATGCAACTGGAAGTGCCCTCTTCTTTCTTTGTTGCTAGCGACTTGGACTTCCTCGGTATGCACTTTGCCCGCACGACATCTTCATGCGCCATGATTTCCAATCGGGAACCACTGCAAAGACCAGGAGAAGATATACAGAACCCAAACTTTAGAAAACTAAACCAAATTACTGATACACCAATTCATGTCACTGTCATAATGATATGAATCATCTCATCTAATTACATTTTGTCACATCATATCAAACAATTCAACTGTTTTATATAATAATTATCATTAAGTTCTTTAATCATATATATACCAAATTGCCGATGCGTTATTGATTAAATGATACAATAATCAAACAGAACAATGCTTATAATGAAATATCTGAAATCACATGAGTTAAAGATTTGAAGTACTTTAGTAAAAAAAGTAAGATTTGAATTACTCATTGCCCGACCAAAATTCCTTTTTTTATTCATCCACTTCTAAATTAGGACCATTTCTGAATGTCTGGAAAACAACTAGCTGGTCGACTAAAAATTATACTCTTATATTTAAACACCCATAATTTTCTTAGACTCATTCAACATTATATTATCAATATATTATGTCTATGAGATCACTTTCTCTTTTCTAGAATGTGTACAACAAACTTCTTCAAAAAAATAAAATTACACTTCACATGAGGAGATTAACGTATTATACTAATCTGACCCACAATATAATAACATTATCATACGACATAATTTTAAGCCTATAATTTCGTCTGACCTATAATATATAGTACAGTATTATAATACTATATTCAATTCCATCATTTTTTTATATGAACTTCAATCTCAAGATGCTTTTAACTTCTTAGAAACATAAAAATATGCTTAACCACAATACTTTTATTGAACCAATGTTACTGAAATGAAACGGTATGATATGAATGTCAAAGTCTACAGTCCCAATGTTGCTAATTACTAGACAGCGCAAACTTTATTCCACCAAGGGATTTCAAGGAACTACAGTGTACACACATAGCACAACTTTAAATTAATAAATAATATTAAATCTTCATCAAACATTACCCTGTAACCTAGCACAATTTTTTTTAAAGAATAGCACAACTTCAAAAAAAAAAAAATTGTCTTCGGGCATTTTAGATAAACTATTTTTATATAAATAATATATTTTCGTAAACTATCATGAATGATTTATTAAAACTAATTGAAAATAACATTTATAGATGTTTTCGTAAAAGAGACTAACGTTAGTAAATAAATTCAAATAATTTATTACAAACAAACCGTAATTTGATCCATACCTATCTGCATTGTAAGAAGAGGACCTCTTGAATGCAGGAGCTTCTAATTTTTTGGTTTCGATCAAGCTCCCACTAAAATACTCTTTATCTTCCAATCTCACCCTGCCCAAATCAGGAATTTCCATCAATGTCCCCACTTCTTTTCCCTCTTGAATCCCTGCTCCGCGGGGGAGCCTAGACTTGTAGTGTCCCACCAACGAGAACCGTTGATCTTTACCCGAACCGGTCCCACTCATACTTTCCTTCAAAGACACCGCACCGCACGACAATAATTGCAATAGCACCGATGAAGCTTTCATCCTTCCACTAGGATAATTGTCAGCCGTTAGATTCTCCTTAGCAGGAACCGAAGCTCGCAATCCCAACCGTCCATCTACTTTCATCAGCGTTCCTAATGTTTCGGGACTCGAATCTGACGGTGGAGGCGAAATCTCTTCCCTACTCAGTTCCGTACTCTGATTTTGATCTCTTCCCTCCGTTTCAACTTCTTCGTTTTCAATTTCATTTTTCTCTTCTTCTTCCTTTTCCCTCACAACCTTCGTCCGCCTCCGCTTGTCCTCTGTCTGAGTCGACGCGTCGGCGGCGATGTTTCCAACTGAGTCACCTAACGACTCGGACTTATAAACTCGGTACTCGTTCAAGTCAATGGAGCTCCATGACTGGTTGCGCCGCCTCGTAATCACCACCGGAGAATCAGTTTCTTCCTCTGAAGTCCTAGAAGTAATGGCCGCGGTAGCGGCGTGATCAAGAATCTCCGATCCTTTGAGAATGTAGTCTTGTCCCTGCGTTGGATAGATGAAATCGTTCTCCGATAAATCATGCCAAACGAAGCCGTTTTTGTAACTCCTGAGAAATCATAAAATATAACACCTCCACCATCATTAATTAAAAATAGTAACAAAACGAATTCAAGTTTAAGAATTGTTTGTTCGAAACGGTACCGTTTAGAGGACCAGGAGTACATAGTTGACATGGCTTTCCCACGGAGAAGGTTCAAGCGAATGATTACGTCTGAAAAGAAGAATTAACTCTTAGTTTTGCGTTTAATTAGTAAATAATGAGTTATTGATGTGTACCTTTGAGGTAGAGTCCGTGAGGTGAAGAGAGAGGGACTTCCATGAAATGAGGGTGTTCGAGTTGGCCGTTACGGGATAGGTAGTAAACGACGGAAACTTTTTTGGGCCTGGGCTTGGGCTCGGTCCAAACTTTGGTCCTCTCCGGACTGGTGGTTATTGCTGTTCTTCCTCTGGAAGTTGAAGTGAACGACATTGCTCTTCGTTGCAAAATCTGGATAGTGAGAAACAGAGAGTGGGTGAATGAGTTATATGATTATATGTAAGAAAATATTAATGAGTATACTGTTAATAATTAATGTTGAGAAGGAAAGCGATTTACCGAAGTAGCGGGAAAATAGAGAAACAAAGAGAGAAGACGCGGAGATGGTTTGGTTGGTTAATGTTGAAAGTGTTCAATTGGATTTTGAAGTGCTTTTATAATGCTTGTGTCATGTGATGTGAGTATGAAATTAAATTTTTTTATTTTTTTTTATAAATAAATAAAAAGAGAGAGAGAGAGAATCGATTTAATTTAAAATGGGGATGCGAAAGACAAGAGCTAGCAAACAAGGAAGGGGTGTTTGGGTTTCAGTATTTGCAGTCTTGTGACTATGACAGTAGAATTCTGTTTAGTTAATTGCATTGCATATTTGCATTATAGAAGAAGCAGAAAAAGTAGAACGTCGTCGTAACGGCGTTGTTTTCTTCTGTCCTGTTTACTTTTTAGTTTTACTCATTATTAATTATGGGTAGCACAAGTATGCAAAATCCAAATTGCTAAGTCCATTCTGCTCTGCATCTCAATGGTAAATTCAAAAGTTAAAATGAAGAAGTAGTACTATTGTCATCTTACCAAACACTGACTAAATAAATTTACATCTGCTCCATATCTAATCCTATTCAAATGGATAGTAAATGCTTCTACTACCCAAAAGATACGAAGTACTACTCACAATCCCATTTTTATCTTTAACATTCAAACAACAAAAAAATTACTCCATCTCGTTTTTATCTAAAAATTCAAATTTCACATTTAATCCATTTCTCTATTTAATACCTGCACTATAATGGATTTAAATACTGGGAAAGCCCCCAGTATATCATCCCCTTTTTCCAATTTTTTCACTAAAATGCTCTATTTTAAAAAAATAATACATAAATGTCCTATTTTTTTTTTTTTTCAGTTGTTGGTCGCAATCTGAGAGTGCGATGAAGTAAAAAATTTGCATGATGGTCGCATCCTGGGGATGCGACCTCCTGAAGGGCATTTTTCAACTTTTTTTCTTCTTCCCATTTTGCCCTTATATATGGCATATATATTATATATATATTATTATTGCATATGTTTTAATTAATAATAACATTAATATAATTAATTAAAATAATAAAAATATTTAATTTATTAATATTATATAATTGTTAAATTAAAATAATAAAATTCTAATAATAAAATAAAAAGAAAAATACATTAATTTATTAATAATATATAATTGTTACTAATTATAATAATAAATAGAATAATAATAATAATTACAATAGTAATAATAATAATAATAAAAAGAAAATTGTATTAATTAAAAAAATACATTAATTTATTAAATATTATATAATTATTAATAATTATAATAATAAATAGAATAATAATAATAATTACAATAATAAAATTCTAATAATAAAATAAAAAGAAAAATACATTAATTTATTAATAAAA
>JBBPBS010001017.1:18046413-18058856 GCA_037974835.1 Cicer judaicum
CGAGAAGAAGAATATAACAAAACATAATATATTTATTTTAAAATCTAATTAAAAACACTACTTTATTAATAAAATTATAGTTAATAGAGTAAAATAAAATGAAAAAATTATAAAAAAAATAAAAAATAAGTTAAGAGATTAAGATATTAATTTAACTAAAATTTTATTTTGAAAATTGTGGATAAAATCTCTAAAAAATTTAAAACAAAATTTTAAAATAAAATTTTAAAATAAAAATTTATATTTTTGCTGTCAAATTATAATATAAATTATGATCTAATATGAGTTGTTTTAAAAAAATATTTTTAATTGTTAATTTTATTTTTCTGATTGAGATAATAATATAAAATATATGTATTAAAATAAAAAAAATTAGACAAGTAATTATATATATATAAAATTTATCGACTATCCTTTAATTACTTCACAGTAAAACACTTCTAAAAGTGGTGCAGGAACTCACCTATTTTGGATATCGTAAGATGTGTCATCGTTAAATGTGAAGTTAGCAAGATCATCAATTTTTATGATCATTTGGAAAAATTTCAAATCCTTTTGAAGTTGACTAGTGATAGACGTGGACACGCTTTACACCAAATTTTGACTCTATTGCATTTATTGTGAGAATTTGAACTTTATGACCTATGTAGCTCAAAGCTCAGCATTTAAGACTTATTCAATTCCAGTGGGTCCAATGTCCCTACCCTGCTGTTTATTTATGGGATGTGAACGTTGACCATCCCTAGATACTGAAGTGAAGAGCATGTCCTCAAGCACTTGGAATTTTCCAGCAATTTGTTATTATTGTAAAATCTTATTCATAGTGATATTTTTATTTCAAAATAAATATCAATTTAATAAAATAAAATACTTTTAAAATAACTATTATTCATAACTTTGAAAATAATTTTAATTAAATTTAATTATAATTTTAGTCTTTTTATATTTATTAATTTATAAAATTTATGATTTCATTTTAAAAATAAAAAAATTTGTGTTATTTTTTGAATTTTTAATTATAATATAATTTGATATCATAAATATGTATGTCAAGTTATTAAATATCAAAACTACAGTTGAATACTTTAATTATTATTATTATTATTATTTTGTTAATTATTTTTAATATATATATATATATATATATATATATAAATATTAAATAATATTTATTATAAAACAAAAAAATATTATATATGTAAAAAAAGTTGATGGAAAAACTATGGTAAATTTGCAAATGGATAATCCAGCAGTAAATAATTGATTGATAGTAACTAACGTGAATGGCATGGCATGGCATGGCAAGTTCAGTTGTTTATTAGCAACGGCATCGCATCGCGACCAAGATTTGCAGTACTGTCTCTTTGCAACAAATTCAATGGCTCATCACACGGAGTCAAACTATGACGACCCTACGCGGAATAGTATGCACTTATTGTCTCTATAATAAAAATAATTTTTTTTAATATTAGTATATATTTATGAGATTTCGTATATATTTAAATTGATTATGGATTAGACAAAACTGCTGTAGTCTTACAATTTTGTTAAAATTTCAAAATATATAATACTAAAACCACACACACACGGTGATTATGTTAAATATACATTTATTATTAAAAATTAAAAATATGGTGTTGAGGTGTGTACATAGGAAATGGTCGGTTGGTCCAATTTACCGGCACAATAGTCCAATGTGGTATGAACAAAGTCATGGAATAGCATGTGCTTTTGCCTTAAACACCAACAAATTCAGCCCACAAGGGAATGACATGGCCCCATTCTCATATTATGAGAATTTACAATCCTTTCACTTCTCAACAACCATTCCTCTTCACACCAAGCATCGTATGTTCTCACCTGTTGACTCGATGACCAATAAAATAACTACCATGGAGGTTTTATTTAGGCTTTTATTCATTTTCTGATTGTTAATTTTGCAGTGTCACAAGTTTCATGCATGTTGTTACTTGTTATCATACATCACATGTCAAAATAATAAATTATTAGTGAGTCAATCATGTATATTACGTTCAATAGTTTAAGTTTAGTAATTTTCTAACAGTTAAGTGTTTATAAATTAAGATCTTAAAATGAACATAACTCATTTGGTTGATTCTAATTTTAGATTTCTAAAAATAATTTTTTACCATAACTAATTATAAACAATATAAGTTATTTTAAATTCATTTGTTATCGATTAAAAAATAATTAATAGCTTTGATATTTAATATTTTAGATGTTTATTAGACAAAATATTTTGTGCAGTTACTCAACTTAATTTTAATAATTCAACCATTTAATTTATTTTCTCTCGATTATACTATTTATTTTATTTAAATAATTATTTAATTATTTATTTTTTAAAATATCAATATTATTATCTTTTTATTTTACATAAATTTATAAAATATATCATCATCTTCAAACAAAACTCATTAAATTTATTATTAATTTAAAGAAAATTCATATATTTATCAAAATTCACAACTCAAATGTTCAAATAAACTCACATTTTCATCTCCAACAACATCAAATTTATCAAGCAAATAATTCACTTTAAGATTTTATTGCCAGATCACTGAGACAATATCGCCTTAAAATGCAAATTCTTTATTTGATGAATTTATTGTTGTCGTTTTTGGAGATAAAAATATGAGTTTATTTAAATATTAAAGTTATTAATTTAATGAAAATATAAATTTTGTTGAAGATGATCACTAATTTTTTGGGTTTTGTTTGAAGATGATGATAATTTTTTGAAAATTTGACCCTGTACCCCCCAAATTATCCTTGTACCCCCAAATATTTTTCAAAATGCCAAAAATGCCCTCAAAGTTTTTTGACCATTTTAGTGAAAACTTAAAGCCAACATTTCCGGTACACAACATAGTTCCAGAAAACTTGAAAAAAAAGTTTTCTGGTACAGAAGAGAAAAATTGTGTATCGGAAAACTTCATCCATAAGATTTCCGGTATAGAAGAGAAAGCTTGTGTACCGGAAAACTTCATGCTTAAGTTTTCCGGTACAGAACAATTTTTTTAAAATTTTATTCTTTAGTTTTTTTTTAATTTTTTTAATTTTCTTCTGTACCGGAAATGTTTCAACCAAGTTTTCTGGTACAGAATAGTGTTTCTTCTGTACCGGAAAACTTAGGCTCAAGTTTTCCAGAAGTTTGGAAAATTTTCACTCACATTTTAGTTCCGGAAATGTGAATATCAAAATTTTTGGAAATTTTATTATATATACGAGGGCAAAAATGTCTTTTCACGCCTAAAATGGGGGTATAGGTATAATGCAAGGGGTATGGGGTAAAATTTCCTAATTTTTTTAGATTTCTGTACAAAAAAAAAGGATAGCATTATTGACATTTTAAGATATAAAATATCAAATTGAAAAATAAGAATAAGATAAATGACTAAAATTTTATCCGAAATTAAGTTAAGGAACCACATGAGTAATTTTGCCTATATATTATTAGAGATTTTTTCTTTGGTCTTATAATACATGGTAAATTTTACAATAACTAACTCACATAAACGTGAGATCCGATTTTGAACTCGGAACAAGACGTCTAACCTAACAATATTAGAATTTGCTAGTTGAGCTAAAACTTAATAATATATTATTATCGATTTTGATATGATAAAAATCACATTTTTAAAAGATATTTCTCAAAAATAATTTTTATAAAAAGTTTTTAAAAAATAATTAAAAAAATTTGTAATAAATAAATGAAATACTTAAAATGATATTTTATGAGAAATATTTAAATCGACTTTTCATTTCAACTCTAAAATATCGATATAGCCTTATATTTTTTACTCAAGATATTTTCTATCTCTCTCTCACATTATCTTGGAAATTAAACGGATCTTTAGTATGAAATGTACGATAAATACGGATACACCATTTTACGATTTTTTTGGACTGGTTTTAGATGTAATGGTGGTGGACTTGAATTGATTACAAGCTGCTATTATGTTCGTGGGCTGAAAGGCAGTGATTAGTCACTAGTGTGAACGAAAAAGTTAGCTTTTGTACCCTCAATTAACTCTATACCCTTTATTTAATTTTCTTGTTGTTGAAATATCTAAGAAATCTTTAATAAATCAGTAAAAATCAAAATAAGTTAAAATCAAAACAGTTATACCCCACAATTGATACTTCCGGAAAAGTAAGTTTTGATTTATTTATTTATTTTATTAGAAATTTTAGGAGGAATGAAATTTCAGATAGTTATAAATATACACTGGAAATTTGAAAAATCCGACAATTATTGTCAATACTGAAAATTTCAAATTTCCGGGTGGAATTCTCAGAAATTTCAAAAATGAAATTTTCAGTATGTTCACCGGAAATTTCATTTCTCATTGAAATTTCCGGTACAGTGTGTATTTTTTACATTTTTGTATTTTACATAATTTTTAATTTTTTTTTTCATTCGATTTTGTTAGTGAGGACCAAAGGAGCAAAGATATACGTTGACCATTCTCGAGTTCGACCTCTTACACAATCAAATATGAGAGCTGCAGTTGAAAAAAAGAAGAAATGCAGGCGCATGAGTTTCCGCAAAAACCTGTGTTTGATGAAGAACAAGATCAACAGTCCCAACAAGATCATGTGTTTGATGATGAACATGATTAGAAACACCAGTTTGATGATGAACATGACCAGCAACACCAGCCTGAAGAACCCATGTTTCTTGGAGGTCCTTATGATCTTTCTATCCTTAAAGATTATGAGCACCATATTGCAATAAATGTGTGGAATGGACATGTTAGTAAATAATTTATTTTATTACATATTATAATATAGCAAAATATTATAATATTTAATATATTTGTAGTATAGGTTATTACAAACTTGATTTTAGATTATAAGTTATTGTGTGTTATTTTTAATTGTATATTTAAATATGGAATCTTTAATATATAATTGTATATATAGATTATAAGTTATTGTGTGTTATTTTTAATTAAACAGAATATATGTGCCTTAAAAGTTGTTTCAAATGGCAAAAAGCAAGACAAATTCATTATGTATTACCTACTCAGATAGATAATTGGATTACTATATCTGGATTTTGTCATCTGAGAAGATGTAGTTTGCACATAATTGACGGTAATATGGTATATGCTTTTGCTGAGAGATGACACGTAGATACTAGCTTATTTCACATGTCATTTGGTGAAATGACTATTACACTTGACGATGTTAGGGGTCTTTTGAGCATCCCATGTTATGGAGAGTTTTTCACACCTCCTGCTGTTGTTGAGTTATTGGGAGTTGCTTATGATGAAGCTGTATTTTTAAAGCAACTTCATGAAGGACGATATGACTGTACAACGAGGGCATACCTACTTCATTTAGTAGGGTGTACCATTCCAGCTGATAGAAAGTTTACCCTTGTATGTGCAAAATATTTGTTTATGTTTGAAGACCTTAATACTTATGGTAAATGGACATGGGGAACAGTTGCACTTGTTGTTTTATACGACTATCTTAGAGATAATACATTGCCTGAAACGAAGCAGATTAGAGGATATTTATCTCTATTTCAAGTACTATAATATTTATTATACTTATTATTATTATTATTTATTTATTTCAATACCTTAATAATTTTATTATATTTGTACTTTTTGTTATTATTTACAGATATGGATTTATGAGCATTTCCCTGACAATTGTAAACGGGATATGGATGAGCATATATCTTCAATACCACAGATGTTTCGATGGATTGCAAAACAAACATATGGGAACGTTGCATACTACAGAGCAATGTTGGATGCTTTGAGGGATATTGATATTATCTGGACGCCGAATTACGATGAGAACTCTAAGACACGATTTCAGTCTGTGTCGTTGTTTAGAGGATACATTCATTGGTGTTCCACGATGGTACCATATTTACCAAAGATGTGCATATGATAGTTTGGGTATACTCAACACATCCCTCCTACACCATCGATACTTGTTGTACGTGATGTTGATGTTGAATGGAGTATGTGCAGGAACTCTGTACGATCACTTCATACTAAATTACATCCAGCTGCATATCCGCAAGAGTGTGTTGAGGGGTACTAGGTGTACATGGTGTCACAAAATTGGTGGTTTTATACAACAGAGTTTAGATTTACATATGGTGGTCTTGAATATCAGATGCGTGTCTTATTAGAGAGAGCTTTACACATTTATAAAGAAGGAGATTATCAAGAGTATTATAGTTGTATTATTTAGACTTATTATGCGTGTCTTATTATAGTTGTATTATTTAGACTTATTTTATTATTCAGACTTATTATGTGTGTCTTATTTACCGTCTTGATTTAATATTGTCTTATTTATTTAAAGTGTCAATCATAAAATTCAAAAATGTCAATCATCTAAATTGAAAACAACATATACTTAGTGGTGCACACATTGATGTTGTCTTTAGATATGCTATTTCACACAACTTGCTCTTTAATGCCCTCTTTCCAGCAACATTAAGTATTTTCCATGTTTTCTAAATTTTATTCATCTCAGATGTAATGTCCAACTCTGAATCACTTGTCAACATTTCTTCATCTTCATCACTATTCATGGTTAATTTCCTCCAATGTATATGAACAACATCTAATGGGATTGGAACATCTTCCAGCTTGTATCGTGCCAACTCACATGCACAAGGTAATTCATGTGTGTTTCTAAGTATACAACCACAAACATCTTTGTCGTTATCGACAAAGCTGACTCTCTTGTATTCATGAACAACATCAGCCTAGGCTTTCTTGGATACAACCAAAGTCAATTTCCCATACAATAGATTATAGTGTATATGCTCTTTGGACCCTTACTTATCTCAAATGAACCTTTTATCTTAATAATTTGGAAGTTCGAACATGCCATTCATAACGTTCCATGCCTTACAGAAATCTCCTTTACTGTGTTCCAAAAATTTCTTCAATGACCAATAAGTAGACTCAACCCTAACATTCAAACAAACAAAAAATTGATATTATTTCAATAAAAATTATATTATGCATGTTTAATCCTATATAAGCATAAATATAATACAAAATCTAAAGTTTTAATGACATGCCTATTAGTCGTAGTATTTCCTAGATACAATACTCGATTGGTTCATGCTTCAACAAATCTTTCCTTATAAGGATTCAACCATGTGTCTCTGACGTAGTCAAATAAAATAATATTATCGACACATGTTCGCTCAACCAAGAATTAATTTTGACTTTTTTCCTCTCTTTCCGGTCTCTACGTCAAATCAAGTAATGATAACTGCTACTTGATTTTGTCGGCCGACCTCTCTTGCCCATGATATGACAGCTTCTCGTGCCTCAAAAATTTGATCAGTTGTGAATGCTTTAGTTAAATCTATAAATATTAATTGTGTATTTTCCATCCCTATTTCAAAAACAAACAAAAAAAAAGTTAAAAAAAATAATTTAATAACATACCAGATTTTTGAAATTTTTGACGAAGAATAATAATTACTGGAAATTTCCAGTAAATAAAATATAACTAGTGGATATTTCAAAATTTTGAAATTTTTTGTATTGTAAATGTACTACCGAAAATTTCATGGACCAAATTTTCGGTATTAAAAATACCTACCAGAAATTTGGTTGCGAAAAATTACATACCAGAAATTTAGTTGAGAAAGTGAGATTTTGAAGTAATATTTTTTTACCACACACGTGAATGAAATTTTGAAGGATAAAATTGAGTTTTTAACAAATTGGGGGTACAAAAGCTAACTTTCTGTAGATGATGTTGGACTAGTCATTAGATGATTTGGGTTTCTTGCTCTTTCATCCAAGAAAGTTGATGGCAGTGATCACGATTGTTGACAAAAATGATAGATTATGATCCATTCCATCCAATTTTTCTTCTTCTAATCTCATTGCATAGGATTCTATACGAAGCTTGCTAAATTTGGACAAAGGGGATGAGCTTCTATAAGAGGAAAATTGAATTTCGTAGCCACAATTGAATTTATACCGATTCATTTAAAGGGGATGAGCTTCAATTGAATTTATACAATAAAAATTAACAAAAATTAGGATATTCTGAAATTTCTTGGATAAAACATAATAAAATTATTAGAATAGTTAGTTTTTTTTAATGTAACATTAAGTGCGACTTAACCATGAAACTCCATTAAATATAATGACACTATTCTTAAACTATATATAGTTAAATTTTGCTCTTTAATAAGACACAAATTATTCGTAGACACTATCGTGATCACATCTCACGAGTCATAAATATTAAGAGTAATGTTTTTACTAGATTGATCCACCATGAGAATGTTACATAATAGTTATACAAATGTCATTAGCAAATCTCATATGACCATAGTGACTAGGCCTTCAACTTGAAGTCACTACAATACTTACTTGGAGATTTGTATATTGTGAGACCATCAAATATTATGTCTAACATGACAATCACAACGTTGATTATTGGGTGTATAATAAACCACATAGAGGAACGTGAGTGATGTTGATATGATTAATCTCTCCATCAAAATAAGAGTCGTGTCTTAGATCTCTCAATAGAGTGATATGTGACATGTACGTGGTTATGCCATAATAAAACAATATAAGATATTAGACATATTAGTGATTCCACATATACTCCATAACTCAGAAAAAAATATTATACTTAACAAGAATGACACTTTTTATATGTTGTGTTCAATTAAGACATTTGGATAAAGGGACAATTATTGTACAATAAATAATAGTCACAATAAGGTTAAAATCATAAGCTTAAATATGTTTTTAGTCACCACAAATATGAATCATTTTGATTTTGGTCCTTGTAATTTGTTTTTTGAATAACACCCTTGCAAATTATAAAATATTTTAAAAAATTCCTTAATGTGATTTTTTTTATTAAAAAATGTTGAAGTGGATAATTTTGAGTGATGTGGCACATGCTGAATGTGTAAACGTTGTTGATCGGATAACAGTTAATCAATAAAATATTAGTTAAATTAAATTCAATTATTATTATTATTATTAATAAATAAAAACTAACAACTACAAACCCATCTTCAACCTAAAATCCCATAAATTTTTCTACATCCATTAACCAATTTTGAGAAACTAGAAGAGAGTAGTAGTAGTAGCCCATCAACTATACTTTGTTCTCCATGCTCTATTGTTTTTTTCTTCTTCATTCCTTATGTTCACTATTCCCTCTTCAACAAAGACTTCCACTGAACCATAACCCCCAAACTGAAGAAAGATTACGATGTCAAAATTCTAACCCCCAAATTTAAGGAAGACTATGATGTCAGAACCATAACCCCCAAATTGATTTCTCCTTTATCCTTCCACTCTCTCTCCGACAGCGGCGCCTTCTCTAACATCATTTCTTTGTGTGCGATCATGTCTCCGCTATACAACAAAGAAGCTGTTGAACAACAATGAATTTCTTCACTATTTGTGATTTAATTGTATATTTGTTGATGTTAATGAATAAAATTTTGTTGCTCCTTTGGTGCTCTTCTGCATTTGTGCATTTGGATTAACTCTCAAACATAACTTGTTTTCATTTCTTCTCTAAGTTTGTAGTTGTTCATCTTAAATTTGTTGCAAATTTATTTTCTACTACACTTTGGGAAGACTAATTTTGGGATTTTTTACTCAAAATAACAATTTTGGGTTTTGAAGATGGGTTATGGAATTGTGTTTCTAGAGATTGAAAAGTTTCTGGGTATGTGTATGAAGATTGATGATTATGAAGTTGAAAAAATGAATAATGTAGTTGAATGGTGATTTAACATGTTATAGTTGCGATATTTGTACGTTGTACTTACATTATTTTGCAGAAAGGTGTGCATTATTCTGATTTGGAACAATACCAATTGACATGTGACAGCCTATTCCCACACTCTTTCATATTTTCAATCAAACTCAAAAATAATAACATTATGAGTTTGTCAATAATGTTCTAGATAGTAATATAAACATGTATTTAATTGTTTTAGAATATATCTAACACTTGACTGATGTTTCTAACGACTATATTCAATTTAAATTAAATATTCAAAGTACTTCATCGTCTATAAATTAAAGATCAGTTGGAAGATGAATGCAAGAGTTTAAAAAGCAATCATTCTAGACTTGATCATTTAAACTCAAGTAGCAAACCCCTTTTCACAAAAAAACTCAGTTCTTCACTATATTTGTGGATCATCTTAATGAGTTCTTGTTGTTAATCAATATCCAACAAGTGTTGCAAAGTTTCTAAATTCCAAATTTTTTATTATACATACACATTATTTTGTAACTCAAGTCTATCTCTTATGATAATTAAGTATGTTGTAAAAATTATTTATTGATTGAAAGGTACTTGTAAAAATCCTTTTAGGATTGAAATGTGATTGTAAAAATTTATTTCAAAGTTAAAAGGTGAAAGTTATAATTGATGAAGTGTGAGGTCTAGAAGTAGTCTACCTAAGTTGAACCATAATACATTTTTACATTGTCTTTTTATCCTTATTTATATTTATCTTGCATATATTGATCACATTTCACTTAAAATTAACGTGTCTTGTTTACTTATAATATATTTAGAATATTTTGTTTTGACCAAAATTATCCTTAAGTTAAATTTAGAAAAAAAATCACTATTCATACCTTCATCACCACTGTAACAATAAGATCACTATATATATTTTATCACTATTCATACATTATATATATATATATATATATATATATATATATATATATATATATATATCACATCTTCTCGTATAGAATGTATAGAATGATTCTTAGTGTAGTTGTCACCTACCACTGACACATTTTGAGTAGAAACACTACCGTATATACTTTAAGAGGTAAATACATAAATATAATATTAAATATTTATATGTATAGAATGATTCTTAGTGTAGTTGTCACCTACCACTGACACATTTTGAGTAGAAACACTATCGTATATACTTTAAGAGGTAAATACATAAATATAATATTAAATATTTATTGGTGATTTAGTGAAAAATATGTGTAATTATACATGTCGTATCACTATCAACAACAAAATTTGATGAAAGACTAAATTAAAAGCGTTTTTAAACTATAAAATTAAATTAATATAAAAGCATTTTAAAATAACTAAAATTAAATTGATCTATATTTGAAATACCATTTATATATTTAAGTCTATAATAAGTTATCATTTCATAAATACAGAGTGTGAACAAATTGAGGGAGAGAAAAAACTAACATTTCTCCCACGTATAAAATCATGTAAAACATGAGAATGAAAAAAAATATGACGCTTGAGTTAAATCATCATTATTTATCTTTAAATTACATATCATCTTGAGTAAAAAAATATTACATAATATCTATCTACCAAAAAATATTAGGAATTATAAAAACTCTGAAAATAAAATAATTTTTTTAAAAAGAATAATAGATACATAATTGATATTCTTTAATTAAGTAATTAATTTTAAATGATTAACAAAATGCCAAGGCCTTAGGAGGAGATAAAATAAAAAATGATTAACAAAAACCAAAAAGTTTAAAATAAAAAATACGGCACACCTTTATGTTATATAAAATGCCAAGGCCTTAGGAGGAGATAAAATTAAGTGGTCTATCTACAAATTGGTGTCACCCACGTCACTACTGCCCTATCTCATTGGCTGCTCTTTGAATTAAATGGTCTATCTACAAATTGAATATGTATCTTAAGAATCCATATCAATATCTAACTATAGCAGCCACAATCGTCTATGCTACTACTTGTTCAATTATTGCAAATGATTTTTGTTTAAAATCATGGCTTAAGGTTTAGAGTGTAAACTGTTAAATTATTATTTTTTAAACGGTTGATTAGTCATTATTATTATCTTTTTGAATATTTTATTTCTTAATCCTTCATTCAAATTAATTGAATTATTTATCGACTCTTAAATAATTTTGTTGTAGAAAACAAAATCAAGAATATTTTTGATTTATGTAAAAAAATATATAGAATAATCAAATCATAAAACGAATTTTTTTTTCTTCATTTTTTGCCAAATAGAATTTAAGCATTACAATTTTAAACTTAACCCACACAATTTTTAACGTAATTTAAAGATAAACTCTTACGTATGAGAGACTTAATCTAACTTAAATTATCAATTATTATGAGATAAAAATATTTACAATTTTCTTAAAGTTTTCTACTATGAATTTTCTACGCTGCTTTTGTTAAATTGCAACTTGCATTATATACTGTTCTTTATGTTTCTTATCTTGTATTGACTTATATACAAATTATTTATAATTTAGGAGTAACAAACAAAATAGTTACAATTTACTAACTAAAAAATTAATTATTCAAAATTAACTCTACTCTAAAGTCTTTTAATTGAATATCACATAAAACAAATTTTATATTAAATTTTGTTAGTAAAT
>JBBPBS010001017.1:18068077-18128533 GCA_037974835.1 Cicer judaicum
AAACTTTGCCCACACTAATAAGCTTATCTGTTGGCTACTTTGATAAAAATAATAAATATCTCAAAATTTAATACAATTATTTAAAAATATTTAATTATTATTTTTTAAGTTAAAAGTATCTTAAAATAAAGAAAAATAGAAAAATACGGAGACAAGACTTAATCCAGAAAAATGAAAAGAAAAAACAAAAACGTAGAAACTACTTTAAAGAATGTTAAGAAAAATAATCGTAAAACAGGTATTATAGACATTAGTGTGCTTTAACTTTTTTATTAGATAAAAGAAAATTATAAATAAAATAATTTAAATAAAGAATAAATTTAAAAGAAAACAAATATTTAAAATATTTATATAAGTATATATTATATTAAAAAAGCCAAGATATTATGGGTTTGTGACAGAACAGAACGCATATAAATACTGTCCAAGTGTCTGCACAGGTTCCTTCAAGCCTATCTATCAACAAGAAGAAGAAGCATAAATCCTCTTTCCTAAACAAAACTTTGATAAAAGATTGAAGAGTCTATTAGAAAGAAAAAAAATGGGTGAAGATGAAATATCACGAAAAGGACCATGGACAGAAGAAGAGGACTACAAATTAGCATATTTTGTTGGGTTATTTGGTGATCGTAGATGGGACTTTATAGCAAAGGTTTCAGGTTTGGAAGGTGGCGGGAGAGAGTAATAAATAGGTATTGCTTAGAAGGGCATGCTCATATTTTCAAAGTATCATTAATTCCTTTAACCACTTCCATTCACTTTCTCTTGTAGGTTTGAATCGTTCAGGTAAGAGTTGCAGGTTACGTTGGGTTAATTATCTTCACCCTGATCTCAAACGTGGCAAGTTGACTCCACACGAACAACACCTTGTCTTGGACCTTCACTCTAAATGGGGAAATAGGTTTGATATTATTATATATGCACGTATCATAATATAACAATCCTAACTCTTTCTTTTTTATATCAAATATATCAATTTTTATCTATTGAAATTACTCTTATACAAAGAAACAAAAAAGTGTTATTAACTCTTTTTTATTTTGTGGGCCGATGTGGTCTCACAAGCACACAAATGAAAAATTGTGATTTTTAAGTCTACATATCTCAATTGTAAGATCATATCAATTCACGACATAAAATTCTTTGATGTTTATGTGTCTACGAGACTGCAACACAATTGCAATTGTGATCTGATCAGATACATTTAATCACTATTTCGTGGTAACAAAAAATATAGTATAATTGCAATTTAAAATTGTAATGCTGTGTAGGCCATATATATATATATATATATATATATATATTTGAATGAAGTTAATTTTGAATTTCTTTTCTTAGTCGAGTTTGATTCACATAGCTATATGTGTAATGATATGAATTACAGATGGTCAAGAATTGCTAGAAAATTACCGGGACGAACGGACAATGAAATTAAGAATTATTGGAGGACACACATGAGGAAGAAAAGGGCACAAGAGAAAAAGGATGAAACATCTTCAATTTCATCATCACCTGAATCTTCTAGTTGTCAATCTTCACATTCATCAAATAATAATAACCATGGTGTGGATTCACATGATGGTTCTAAAGATGGTGGAGAAGAAAGCTTTTATGAAAACCAAGTACAAGAAGATATTGAACAGGGTTACTCTATGGATGATATATGGAAAGATATTGCTATGTCAGAAAATGACATTAATAATTTTGATAAACCTGTTTATGATGGACATAGTAGTGAACCTTTAATGCCTTCTACATCATGGGAGGATTATTCTTCAGACCCATTATGGGTAATGGATGATGAAGAAAACAAGATGTTATTCCCTATAGGTGACCAATATTTTTCCTTCTACGATCAACAAGGGACTACATTTCTAATCGGTTAATTAATCAAGATTATTCTTTTTTCAACATTTTGTTCATATGTGTGTCACTATGTCATAAGAAAACCTAATTAACCTCTATTTTATAATATATCACTTTCAAGCCTTAAGCATGGTTATGTAATCAATCTCAAAAGTTAAATTGCATATGTTTGATCTTATAAATGTGTGTGAAAAAATATATATTAAATGAGATTAACCCCTTAAAAAGATCTCAATTATCTCGAGTGACTAATAAATAGTACCATATATAGGATATATCGGTTTAATTATCAAAATATTTGAATGTTTGTGCTTTTACTTTCAAGAAATGTTCCAATATGGAAGTGGTATGTTATCTGAATGTAAAATATCAAGCACTTATTCGAATTTAAATTTCAATCTGATTTGGATACTTATCATTATAGCACTTAATTTCTTTTTTTATTAGTAGCCACTAGTTAATGCGTGAATAATCTATATATTCAACATTCCAACAAGAATAGCATAAGATGCACAACATACAAGTCAAGCCAAAGGGGATTGCACATATCCGTCACACGTGTTGTGCTAGTGGAAAGAGACTTGAGTTCCATAATAATAAAAAATTCTTAAGATTTGATTTTGGATGAATTTTATGCATAAGAGGTCCACCTCGATCTTTTTCAAAAGTAATAATTTATTATAAATTTTTTATTTTTATGAATAAAATTATTATTTGATTGAGACAATAGATATATATATATATATATATATATATTATTTTTTTATTTTTTTTTATTAAATTGAAATTATTTAAATTATGATTTCAATCATATAAATAAAAATGATAAGTAATATCGACTTAAAAATAAAAGATGATATCTGTAATCATATCATAGAAAATTTAAACATTATTTAAATATTGTTTTAATTTATATTAAACTTTATTCTATATTATAAATATATACTTCTATTTTTAATTTTTTTTTATTAATATTATCATAATTAACTCATACATCAATACTACCATAATTAAGTACTCATAGTGAAATTTTAAATTTAAACTCATAAAAGAATATATAATTTATTAATATCAATATTTACCAATTAAATTAATAATTGAAATGATATTTAATCATTTTTCCTTCAATACTTTACTCACCTCTAAACTATTATTCTGTAGAAAGATAATTTACTTGAGAAATAAAAATTTACCTTGTGTGTCCACGGATTATTTTATATATGTAAATCATTCTTAAATAAATGGCACGTGATAAAATAAAATAAGTTTTTGCTTTCTATTAAATTTTAATTTTTTTAGTTTTCAAAACTTTTCGAATTCATTACTTTATACATCTTTTATATGCATTTTTTCTTTAATATTCATATTTCTTTAATAATTAATCTTCTAGATTAAAACAAATTCACGCAATAATCAAACAATTAAGATTATAATGATAAAATGAATTTTAAATAAAATTAATAAATTGAAGATTTTATTCCAAATTTAAATTTAAAACCTTGTCAGAGTGTAAGTTAATTAAAATAAAATTTATTATAAAAAAAAAAAATTAAATTTGAATAATTTTATTGAAAATAAGTGTGAGGGGTTAATATTGACTAAAAATTGGAGAATATTAGATAGATAAGAGATTTACCCATACACCGTTGAATTGCAGTAACATTTTGAGTTGAGAAACTTTGTCAAAATCTAAGGTTAAATTTATTGTTGTTTACAAATGGTATTAGAACTAAACGGAGATATTAGTGAAATTGAAAGCGTGGAAATAAAATTGAAGTGCGTGATGAAATCTTAAACCTTCTGAATATCTAATCTAGTTAGGTGGTGGGCGGAGGGTTGCCCTATATCTAAGGGTAAAAGTTTATGAACATTAAATAATATTTGAGCTAACAATTAAATGGTGGAAAGTGAACCACCTCGACAGGTTAATGTTATGAATGTTAACGTAGTTAGTTGGAAGGGGTTTTGGTAGTTACTAGTGAAAGGCGCAAGATCGTAAAACCAGAATGCCTCAACGCATTTCAACACTCTATCTCCTCTGTTACAACTCTTTTCAAGCACTTGGATGGTGACTCACTTACTTGTTTTCTATCTTCATTCTTTACTCTTTAATCTCTCTCATTCTTTTACTTTTCGCTTTTCACAGGGCCGTTTCCTTAACCATAATTCTCTATAATCTTATCTCCACTGCCTCCATCACCGGAACTTATGCTTCTGTCGGAACCTTAATTAGTTAGTATATTATTATTAGTAGTAAATTAGTTACACATTCCTAATGAATTCATTCAATATTTTGTAAATTAATAAAAAAGAGGGAAAATTGACTGTATGATTAACAATTGATTTTGTTGAAGCTTTTCTGCAATGTGCTGCATTCTTGGAAGTTATACACGGTGCCCTTGGTAGGTTTTACTCTCACTCATTAAAGGCGTGTTTGGTGTTTGACATTCACACATATAATTAGGTTCAGTTACTTCCATTTTTAAATGATTATCGGTGTCTATGTTTTGGTGTCAGTGTTGTGTTCGTTATTGGTGTCATAGGTAACATGATTTATTTATTGAAAGCATCGATCATAACTCAGAAGTCATGTTTTGTGTGAAATTTTATTACAGGGCTAGTGCCGAGCGGAGCGTTGCTTCCTCTGATGCAATGGGGAGGAAGGACTCACTTTGTGCTTACCATTCTTAGGGGAATTCAGGAGGTTCTATTGCATTCTATTTTATGGATAATTTAATTTCTGTGAGAAGCTCTTGTTTGTTGTGCAATTAGTTGATTCATGAATAACCAACGTTTTTATTGTGTGCTTTGCTTTCTCTAGGTCCAGGAGTTACCTTCTGTTTTTATCACTTTTCTAGTATGGAGCATGTCCGAGGTGATTTATTTATTTATTTATTTATTTATTTTTGGATTGGATGTAGTTGTTCATTTAACTTTATTACTGCCATGACCAAAGTTTTATATTGTGGTCGTGGTAATAATCATTGTTGCATCACAATACTAGTTATTGCTGAGATTCGTAGTCAAACGCAGCCGATGCATTCTCAATCCTAGTCTCATAGCAGTCACATAGACATATCAAAATCATGATGTTGTAACCCAAAACCTAATCAAGACCTAGCTTATGTGAACAATTATAAAATATAAATTACAAGACTACCTAAAGCAATTTATGATTTGTAGTGTTAGTGTTAGTGTTAGGTATTCTACTCATGTATTCATCAGGGATTACTGTTTTATAATCTATACGAATTGTTTTAGCATAGAAATAATGGGAAAATGACTTCATAACACGTGGGAAACTCAATCGTCTTGGCATTTTTTATTTGATTTTACTGTTAGTTCTCCCAAACATTCCTTTCAAAGCATTTGATGTCTTCTATAGTGTAATACAAGTTAGGTTAGGTTTCCTTTTTTATCTTGTATTAATATAATAGAACCTGTTAGCATGACTTCGAATATAACTTTGCTGCCATATTTGGAGTTGCAGGTCATTAGATATTCGCATTATGCTTTCAGCTGTTTAGGAAATTGTCCTTCTTGGATCACTTATATCAGGCAATTTTCTATCTAATTATTTTATACTCCATTTTCTTAAGTGGTTGAAATGAGGTTAACAAGTTATATTATATTAATACAAAATAATTTTTAAGTATATGCTTGCTGATTTATCTTTTAATTAGGTACACTGCGTTTATTGTGCTGTATCCTGTGGGAGTGGGTCCTGGTGAAAGTGAGTTCATATACCTATATCTCCCTCTTATTTCTATGTTTTGTTTATCAATGAATTTTAAATTGATATCTCTAAGTGTCATCTCCATTTTTATTAACTAGTGCAACTGATTAATCAATACAATGCAGTGTGGTTGATGTACCAAGCACTTCCAATTATAAAGAAGAAAAATCTCTATGCCGATTCCTTTTCAAGCCTCCCATTTAGTTATTATGATTTCCTTAAGGTAACCTTTTACATGTAACCTTTAACACATGTCAATACTCAGTCTCAGAAATTGACTCAGAGCGTAGAAATTCGTTCAGTTTCACTGCCATATAAAATGCTATTTTGTTCCTTCCGATTCAATTCTGTCAACTTAAGTGATTTAGTTCTGTTTATTTTATTTAGGCCTAGTTGTGACACATCTGCACCTATGAATTGTTTATCTGTTCTTACAATTTATGCTTCATTTCTCTCATCAGGTCGGACTTGTAGTTTATCCATTCTTGTGGTTAATACTATACCTGCATTTGTTCAAGCAGCGGCGTTCAAAACTTAATAAACTCCGTGACAAGAAAAGAGCATGAGGGGTATTATTCTTTGTTTTTGCTAAAAGACTAACGATATTAACTTTCTGTACCATTGGAGAAAACATTCTTAAACTTATTTGCATCTAAACTATATCCTTTTGACTGAATAAAATTGTATGTGTACTAAATAATGGAATTGTTGTTTGCAATAATGATTTAGATTGTGGGAGCTGGAAGATTTGTATCATAGTGCATATGTTATTCTGCACAGAATTCTACATTATGGATTTTATTGAAGTTGTGGGATTTTAAAGAAAAGGAGAAGAGAAAATAAAAAGAGTTTGAATATTATTGATAATAGTTTTATGCAAACTTGATTACAAAAAACTCAATATTAATCTCTATTTATAGAGAAACGTAGATTCAATCCTAAATCAAGAACAAATCATAATAATAATGAGATATATGTTAAGATATTTCTATGATTATAAATTGATAATAGGAAATAATACAAGATACTCTAAGATATTTCTTAATATTCTAACATATTTATTTTGATATTTTTAATAATTTATATCGTTAGTGATGTTAGGTCATTCATAATATGTTACTAATGTTTATGGTCTCTAGGCTAGTAATTGGTGCTTATATTCAGGTTGTTTCTTTGGTAGATGCTAGTCTGACATAGGCATCTATAAAATGCAGTAATTTTTTCTTTCAGAGATAATCCAGTAAGAGGTACAGAATGACTATAATTGGAGATAGATAGAAGTTTGAAGTTTAAAAGACATAACGATGACTTGATTAAATAATCTTATAGAACAGAACGAATGTAACAGAAACGAAAACATTTGAAAAACAAGGAAATGCAAACAACAAAGTGCACCCAGATAATAAGCTAAAAGAAACCCAACCCCTTTTCAATTAAAACGTAAGGGGAATTTAGGCCTTAATAATCGGGAGTAACTTTTCCCACCCCAAAGTCACTTTGGAATTACATATCTGAAAAAAAAAAGTTTTTTCCTGCGTGGGGTGGATAAAGTTCTTCTCTAATAATCTGCGACTGGTAACTGTTCGTAAGAGCTAGGGGTGATGAAGAAAATCTCATACACAACTGCAGCGACAGCAGAACCAATCAATGGGCCGACCCAATAGACCCAATGATTAGCCCATGTCCAGCTAACAACAGCAGGCCCAAAAGAGACTGCTGGGTTCATGGAGGCACCATCAAAAGCACCACCTGCTAATATGTTGGCCCCTACAATGAAACCAATGGCAATTGGAGCAATTGTTCCAAGGTCACCCTTCTTTGGGTCTACTGCAGTGGCATACACTGTGTAAACCAAACCAAAAGTCATCACAATCTCAAACACAAGTGCATTTGTTGCTCCCACTCCTGAAGACAATGAGAACGCAGATGTTTCCTGCAATAGATATATACACAACTATTACTAAAATTCACCACTAAAAAGGAAATTTAATTACATAAAAATGGCAACAACAGAATAGTTGAACTTGGTAGGCATATGACAATTTGGTCTTTGAAAGAAAATAATATCTAAAATTAAAAATCCTCGATTCTGTTAGTCTTTTTTAGTGTAGTCAATTTAGTCATTAAAATCATCTAAGTGAGACTAACTTGATCGAGAATTTTTAATTTGACAGATAATTTTGCAATTTATTAACTTCAAAGATCATATTATGTGACACCTACAAATTCAGAAAATAGACTACAACTAATATGTCTTGATTTAATTTAGCATGAGTATACATGTAATGTATCTTACCAATCCACCAGTGGCAAATTTAAGGAGCAAGCAAGCAACAACAGAACCAAGCAACTGAGCAATCCAATACAAAAGGCCTCTAATAAGTGTAATGTGGCCACCAATGAATGCACCAAATGTAACAGCAGGGTTGACATGTCCACCAGAGATGTTAGCACCAACAGAGACAGCAACAAAAAGAGCAAAAGCATGTGACAGTGATGCAGCTACCAACCCAGCTGGTGTTGCTGCACCATTGTTTGTAAGCTTATCTGTCAAAAAACACACCCAAGAGTCCACAAAGTTAGTTACTGCATCTGTGCATGCATGGTTCAAATTGTCTTGAGGGATGATGTTGTAATCTTGAACGAAATATTTAAATACAAGTGGTATACAGTAAATCCTAAACTTAAAATTACTAAAAAGAAACTGCAACAGCTATATAGTTGAAGACATAGGTACAATTGACCAAACTCTTGTATTTCGTATCTTTATTCTTTTGAAACGGAATCGATGTTTTAACAAATTGTCAATGCAAACCAAAGCACAAAGTAATAAAAAGGCTTACTATATGCCATGCCAGAGCCTTCCCCTGCAAAGACAAAGATGAGCATTGAGATGAACTCAGCAAGTGCAGCCTTAAGTGCATCAGCTTTGCCAAACTCAGAAGGACTTCCAATTGCAATTCTAGAAATCGGCATTTTTTTACTCTAAGATTTCAAGCTTAGAATAATACTAATAAAAATGTCTAGCACTTTGTGCTTAGTTAATATATATTATGTTGGTTAAATTTTATTGCTTCAACTTTAGCTCAAATGCTGGTTATATATAGTAAGAACATGCAGCACCATTTTCGTTTAACATTTTGCACAAACATCACGAGGAGAAATGGAAGAAAAAAAAAGTGGGTTGGGAGCCTCCTCTTTGCTCCGGTGATGACACGTGTACGGTTGATGTGATGTTTTGGGGCTGAATCACCGGCCGATGACAAATTCATGAGTGTGGGTCCTTTGTTTAGCTCTAAGACCAAACCGACTTGAGATTGTTTATACGGTGTTGATGTGGATCGGACATTAACCAACATGTTTTAAAAATACTTACTTAGTCCTAGCAACAAATAAAAATTATTTGGACACACATACATAAAAATATATATTATTTATTACTTTTTAACTTTATTTTTTAGTGAGTGTTCAAGTTTTGTGACTATACAATACTTTCTCAACATTAGTTAGGTTAATTGTGCTAGTTTAATTATTGATATTTTTTTAATGTGTTAAAATTTTAGGTGATTGAGTTTCAATAGGATATTAAAAAGTTTCAAGACTTAAATATTTATACGAGATGACAAAATAGGTTGATTTCGTCTAATAAATCTATTTTCTCTATTATTTTAGGTGGAACAATTTAGACTATAAACTCCATCACTTAAAGTAGTCTACTTATTTAATTTAGTTATTTTTTATTTGTAGTTAATTTTTTATTGACTCGGTTATTTGCATACCATCATTAACTTTTGTTTTTGTTCTAGTTGTAGTCTAATATACTAAGAGTTTTATTATTTCTAAATTGATAAAAGAATTACGTCTGATTTTTAGTAGAGTAGTTTTGAAGGTTTTGTTTTTGTTTTGAAGAACAATGTGTATCTTTTTTGTTATTAAAAGGTTAATCTTCGCTGAAAATAGGTTCCACCATTGGACTTATCTTGTTCAAATTATCCTCATTTTAGAGAAGTTGATGGTATTTTAGACTAGTCTAAAGTCCATTCCTTAACTAATATACTCAGATTCAACGCGGCACAATCCATATTGACACTTAGAGAAAAGTTTGGAGTCGCATCGAACCCTAATCCCAATGGCTAGAAGCTAACAAAGACAAAGATTATGGTGGATATCTTGCTGAATAGTAACTCTCTCGTCCTCCTTAGACTTAACCCTCACTATAAATATAACTATTTTAACACATGAGTAGATATACTTTTTTTATTCCAACGTCTCACTCTCCTCAAACACTATTTAAAATTAAAAATTCCTCAAATTTATTTGTAGTCAAAGTGTTTATCGGTACCACCTCACATAGAAGACGAACCAAATTCGATCATCCTTCTCGGTCCAATCCAGATCAAATGAATTGACCATTTTACCATCAATCTTAGTTGACAAATTCACTATAAATATTGATTATTTAATATAATTTTCTCTTAAGATCGTTGTTATTTTAGTTAGCCGAGTCTTTATGAACATTAACTATAGAGATAATTTTCTCTTAGCATCATTGTTTTGTAAAATAAGTCTAAGTATTATAATATATTTAGTGGAAACTATGAGAGGATTAGACCTAATGATTCCACTAACAATGAGAGGGTGTTTTATTTTTTATGAAGTCAACCTTCCTAGTCTTGGAGTGTACCAGGCCCACGAAATGAATGGCTCTCATTGGCTGTGTTAGCCTGTATATTGGAAGTGTGCTTATCTTGGAAGATATCAAATGCATATTTTAGCTTTAGCATTGCCATGTAACGTTTATTGTGTTGAGAAAGGACAAACCGACAAAGTAAACTGCTTTATGTCCATGGCTTAAAGATAATAATCTGATTTCAAACAAAACAATGATTAAAAAAATTGTTCTATTTAGTTTAAATTTTAGAACTAAATGAATCAATTTTCTTTAACCATATTTTCACTTACATTTGAAATCGGAAGGTAATAACTAAGATACACAATACATTAGTTCATTTTTCTATAAGTCTCAGTGGTTTTGTATTGGTTTGTACTCAACCTAAGCACTGCTTTGTTATGAAAAAGCTCAAATTAATTGTTATAGCTAATTGATAATTAAGATATGCCCCCCTCCCCCCACCAAAAAAAAGTAGGTATTTCATGCATTGAATTTTCCTTTCAATTGTTTATTTTATTTGATTTCTATATCATAATAATGCCATGGATTTATTGATTAAACTTAACCCTCTAATGTAGCTACCAACTCCTGCTTATTTACAAGCATTGTCTCTTGTGCCCCCTCTTATTGCCTTAATTTGTTAGCTTATCTGTTTTATGTTTTTTATTATGGACGGCTTAAAAGGACGACGACACTTTCAATCAAATTGTCATTTTAATATATCCGGTCTTGTAATAATGGGAATTAAAGACAGATGGACCACCTTTGGAGCCATTAACCAATGCAAGGGAATTATTTTATCCCTCATCCTCCAAGACAATAATTAATAATAATTTTTCATTCCCTAATTTTATTTTTTGATAAAAGATTGTCCCTCATCCCGTATCAACCTCCCCTTTGGTTTATAACTTCTGCTTATTCCAAAACTTCTTTGTTTGTATTAGCTGAATTTGTATTTGGTTGTAGTATCTTTCTCCAAAATTATAACAAATAGCTTACTTAACTTTCTTGACATCAAGTTCCCTCTATTCCCATATCAGTTATAATTCCGTTAAATTTAGCAAAGAGCATATAACTACAATAAAAGAAGAAAAAAAAAATACAGAATTTAGTTTTAAATTTAAAAAATGATGAGCTGTTAGTCCAATTAAAGTTGAACTGGAATTTACCGAACCAAGCAATCAAAGAGAAAGGAATTTTGGGCGAAATGAGAATGAAATCCGTGTATTGAATTTCATTATGTTCAACCTTATCTTAAACAATAAAAGCAATAACATTCCATTTCCATTTAATCTCTTTTCATCACACCCGCGGGCCCCAGTAGGACCTAGCAACACACAGCCAAGAAGCCTGTCCTGTTTGAGAATTCAAATAATTTCTTAATCAGGAGCAAATGCAGATTGTAAGTTGAATGGCTCCTGAGAAGCTTTGATCTATAGTCGGTTTGCTATGTAATATTACATGGAGGAAAAACAATGGCGTTGACAAAGAATCTGGATACAGTATTGATGGCATGATATATGTATTGTAGAGTGATACATCAGTTATACCCGTCGTTCATTTTCTTCTCTTCATTTAGATTTTCCAAACAAATGGATATATACACAACAGCACAATTCTCCTAACAGAAATATCTCATTTAATGATATTCTCTTACAGTTCCCAGAGACTTCTATAAAACTTAATGATATTAACAATTATATACAAAGCTTAGTTTAACATGCCTCTAATTATGTGAGTTCTCATTTTGAATACAGAAAACGACACCTTCCTCTTTACACAAATATCTCATTTCATGATCATCTTACAATCCCCAAAGACTTGCATAAAACTAAATGACACATACAAAATATACACATTTTAGTTTAAAAGACTCTGATTATTTGAGTTATTTCAAAATTAAAAAACAGAACAATTTACATCTGAAAACAGCAAGAATCGGAATCGTTACTACTATCTGTAAGGATTTTTATTTTTCTGCTCTAGATTTGTATATTAAAATCCACCAAATTGTGTTATGAATCTAACTACTAACTAGTTGGCAAACTTGTATACTCTAATACAATGTTTGCATGAAGAAGGGCCACTTCTTTCATTGTTCAGCTTTCTCTGTATTACCATGTATCATATATTTTCTCGGTGACAGAACAAAATGCAAAGACATATATATTAGTCTCATCTGCTAGACAGAACTCATTCGAAGAATCAACAGAGAGAAATATAAAACTTCAATTACAAAAAACAGCGGGGAGAAATTTCAAAATTGACGTTAATGAAGAATGTTAGTGGTTTTAATGGATGTGGAAATTGAAAAGGAAACAAGAGGCAAATTTGTAAGTGACTCTTGCTATTATTTTTCAGGCTCATCGTTATTTAACGAAGGCCATCAAAGAAAAGAAACTCTACTAGTGATACCTAGCGGATGATGGCCTTTCAACAAAAGTTTACTACTGTAAATCTCAGAGCTTGATCTGGTAGTTAAATCTCACCCATATTCAGCCAACATGGTAGTCTATTTTATTTAATACTCAATTATCTTAAATCTGACATTATATTTCCTTGAATAAAATCACCCATAACCCCACGTCCCCAAGAATATATTTTCTCATCTGTTCAAATTTTTTTGAGTAATACAACAGGATTCAAGTGGTAGCATCGTTCAACGAAATCTATCCCACCCATTAATCATACCTGGACATAGAACTTCCATGTTCGGGTATCTTATTCTACAACTAGGGTAACCCCTTATGGATAACTAAATGAACAGAAAGCCTACATTTCAATGGGGAACTAAATCAAATAGCTGGCACCAATGAATGGTGTCTATGTAAACAACCCCCCTCAAAATCTTATATCTACAAAGTAATAACTGAATAGTGATAAACTAATGTATACCAAAAGAGAAATTCCAAGTAGGATAAGTATCACAATAGAGAAAATCAATAATTGCTTAGTATGAACTTTTCAAGCAGATTTAGGTAAAGGACCAAAACTGAAAATAATAATATGACGATAGAGAGAGAGAGTATATAGAATATCTCTCTTCTGTTATTACAATGCAAAAAATCAAGACAAGTAATCTTGACACAACTAACATGAACTGCAAAGCCAGTGCAGTGTCCTCATTCCGAAATTACCTGGAAAAGCCAAATGCCCAATTATCAGAATCAATAAATGTAGATGCATGCCTATGATGATAACCGTATAATAATTATATATATACAAGAAATAATTTATGTAGAAGAAAAAAAAAAATTAGATCAACTAGAATAAAAAGTTATAACTCGTAGAGTAAGTAGTTCCTCAATTCAAGTTGTTACTTGTTGGTGATTAATATGTGCATATGATCCATTTCATTGTTAATTTGTAATCTATGAAGCACGGACAGAAGACATTACACTGACACGCCGACACCCGTAATAATTTGAGAAAATGAACTAATTGAATATAATTAAAGGGTTGGTGTCAGACACCGGGACACACCTTCGATCAGAGGTGTCGGTGTTACATAGTTTGTAATCCATTACACATTACACCAGCATTTCCCAGAGTATAACTTCATAATAGAACAAACACTTCCAACATCCAAAAAACAAAAACATGGTCCTTCTATGAAATTCGGACCAATTTTGTGATAAGCCAAAGGCTACTGAGTATATCCCGGTAGCAACGACACTCCTGATCATAAGCATGTCCCGGTATCCGACACCGACACAACACCAATACATTGAAACCGCCACATTGATTACATTCAATTAATACATTTTCCCGATGTGTCAGTCTAGTGTTAGTTTCAATATCCATGCTTGAGAGACAAATAATCCTATTGAAAATGGACACATTCACTGCTTTGATTTCTAACTTGATCAAGTAATGAAGTATCACTTTTAAATGCATCAAAACATAAAAACCCTGAACTATTGTTTTGTTTCCTTTTTCTCAATTACTTCATACACAAAATTTATCATAAAAATTAAAACTCTGGCGATCTAATTTCTTCTTCGATGATTGCTCAAAAATTAATACTAAAAATCGATAATCACGATTTGGTGAGTATATGTAGGGTTTACCTCTTGTGCGCCTGAACGAATTTCGAATTCTTAGCATCTTCCTCTGCGACAAAAAAAAAAGTCACGGTAAATTAGGTTAAGAAAAGTATCGAAAAAACATATTTAATCAATAAAAAATAAAATTGAGAGAGGTAAAAAGAGAAGATGAACGATGTGGTTTAATTACCGGTAAGGCCAAGAGATAATTTGGTGATGACAACTCCGGTGACTGCGAAACCAACGAGGAATGGCCAGTTACGTTTCCATTCTCGCTTGAAAAAAACGGGCCATGGATCGAACTTTCTCATTTTTCGATTTCGCTGTTAATGCTACTATGCGCCTATGCTGAATCTTGTGCACTTGCAGCTACTTGTTCTTCGTCAAAGCAAATGTCACCGATTCCGTATCAAGCCAAATTTAATTGGGCTCTATAAAAGGCCCATCGAATGATAAAGATAGTAGCCCAAACGAAACGTTTTTGGAAGTTATACATGTACCCCTCAAATGTTACTTCTACCCCCACAAATGCAATGAAATGACATATATACCCTTGTATAAATATTAAAATTTGTCATTTTTCAAGTGATTACCAATATTTTTATTTTTTTAGAATTTTTTTTTCAAATTTCTGCTACATAAATTACACTCCAAAAAATTTATTTTTAAGATTTTCGGTACTTAAAAAATTATTTAAAGTTTTCCAAAACTATTGGCAATTTTTTTTTAACATTTTCAAAATACAACTCATTACCATAATATTTTCTTTAAGTTTTTCGATAGTTACTGAAAAATTTAAAACCACAAGATTTCTGAAAGTTTTTAATTTTTTTTTATTCTTTTGTTATTTATTTAATTTATTTTTAAAAAAAATGTATATCAAAAATTCTATTTTATTAATTTTTTGGTACATAATAGTTTACTGATATACAAATTTTTAAACATTTTTAACTTTATATACCAAAAAACTTTTTAATCTTTTGCATCGAAAAATTTATTATAAGTTTTTTTGATGATTTTTAAAACTCTTTTACGTATCGAAAAATTTGAATTATTTGATAGTTGGTAAAATAATAAAAAAGATTAAGAGAAAGTTTGGTATTTTAATAATATTATGGGGTACAAGTTAAGACTTCCAATGTTTTTTTAGATGCTAATCCAACCGCAAAAAACAAAGCTAGCTTTCCATAGTGTATTTTTGAGTGAAATCTACTACTTAAAGGTAGTAGTGTATTTAACATGAATAAAAATGGATTGAACATCCAGTCTATATGATGGACAATATTATCAACACCGTGCATCTAGTCGAGTAAATACTCCAATTGGTGATAACACAATACTCCAACTGGTGAGGGGTTTCAAACATTATTTTTATTTTTATAATATATCAAAATGAAAGTGAGTTTTATTTTAGATTAAATATGTTTTTAGCTGTACCAAATTATGACCTTTCAAATATAATTCTTAAATAAATTTTATTCATTTTTAATTTCTATTTTAATTTTATAGGAACTTTTTTAGAGAATAAATATATTAATTTTTTATTAAAAAATAAAAAAAAAATTAAATAGGAATTAAAATTGAATTACAAAAATTTTCAGAATTAAAAAGTTGAGAAATTTATTTTATAGTGATTAAAATTTATTTTACTTTTTCTTAATTATTAAAATAATAATTTATTTTTATTGTGCTTCAATTTTAAAAATTAAAATAGGATATTTGAAATGATTAATATGACCATAGCCTACCCCATATCTATCTATATATACTCTAACTTTATTTTTATTAAAAAAAAAAAAAAAACACCATAATTCAATGATATCAAATACAAGCGAAAGTCATCAAATTCAAGTACATTCAATAATACTGTTCGAAAAATACACATTTCTTACTCTGCCTCTTGTTTTCAAAGTGTATAGCCCTGAGAGAGAAAATTTAAGAGAAAAGCATAAGGAAATTCTATAATCATAAATTTAAGAGAAAAGCATAAATTTTTTGGGTGATAGCATAAAAGGACATTTTATTGTCTCTCATAAGCACTTCACATTATACTTTTCTCATATATTATCGATACACGAATACATCTAGTTAAATCCATTATGGATTATGGAGAGAATCGTGAGAGTAGACACAAAAGTTAGAGCACTAAAATAATTGCTTTAAAGTCTTTATAAAATCAAAATTTCTATTTAGATTTGTCAAAAAAGCCCATAATCACAAAACCCCTTTTATTAAATTTTTTATTAGGCTCCAAATTTTGAGTCCCTTAATGATTTTTTTTGGGTGGTCCCAGCCCCCTTTTTTTTAGTTTATGTGGACCTGGGCCGAAGGGCCTTATGGCCCTCTTTTGTTTTCATTTTTTTTTAAGGTTTCCACTTTCCTCTTCAGAACATGTAAACATGAAACCCTAAATCAAAAAACAGTGCCTTCAGTTTCCTCCTCCGTTCGTTTGGTTCCGACCACCGTCACAGTGGATTTTCATTCTCTTCACCATTGATTTGTGTTCAAGCCACCGTCACTGATCTTCTAAAGTCATTTACCCATCAAGGTTTGTGGTTACATTGCTTAATCGCACACATTAATGTTTCATCGTTATTGCTTCATTCTTTTCAGTATTCTGTTATTGTGTTCTCGTTATTGCTTTTGTTATCTTTATGGTTTAACATTCAGTTATCGTTATTGCTTCTGAAGTCATTGTGTTATGTTACCCTCTTGCTTAAGCTGTGTTCTGTTTGAATTTCATTTGATTGGTATTCTGATTGTTTCTGGAATGAATGATTTTCAAGAAATCTTCTGCTGGAATTCAAAACTTAGGACTAAGAGTATCTCTAATAGATTTTTTGTTGAGATTTTTGAAGTTATGAACTAATTCTAAATTGATTTTACTATTAGAGTTGGAATATGTGACTGTTACGAATAGTTGAAGTTTTTTATACAATAGTAGTTGCTTGAAATTGAAAGAGTGTGCTTAAAAGAGGAAGAATGAGATGATAGAGTTGAAAGTACGGTAAGCTTATGGAGTGAAAATTGTTAAAAGTTCTTAAAAGCAACTTCAATTGGCTTCACTGTCAAGGATACTCTAAGGAGTGTTTATTTCACAGTAATCAAATTTTATTACCAAATTAACTTTTCAAAAAATATAATAATGAGAATCTTATGGTTGAGTATGTTTTTTTTTTTTGGTCTAAATATAAAATAAAACATCAGTTGCAGAAACTTGGAAGTGTAATTTATCAACTACTTGTTAAGATATATTTTATTGACATCTAATGGCCAAGATCTTTAGTGTTTCTGACCCCTTGTGGGGACTTACAAAGTAACATTGAAGCATAACTTCACAAAATAGGGCCAAGGAAAATGAGTTGTATAAATATTTGAATTACTAAAATCAGATAGTGCCAATTATGGAATTGGAATTGGAATGGTATACATACATAAACCAATAAATCATTAGAAAAGGAAAAGAGTGTATCCAATCCATATTATCTCAATTAAGCACACATACTTATTTTTTTCCTTTGAATCCTTATGAAAAAATTGTGTACTATCATAGTTATTTTTTTTTCCATCTTCATATTATTGTTCATAATCTTGTTTGTTAATGTTTGATTTTCTTTGTTGTGCTTGACAATGACATCGTGGATTGACCTTGTTGCTATTGTTTGTGGATGTTTTGTTTCATACTTTTGTTAATAATGCAATGAAATGGAACTGAATCAATTGGCTGCTTTGTTTAATATGGATATTGATGGAGTATTACTGTCGTAAACAACTGTTTCGGGGCTTCGTAGATTGTAGTGTCAAATAACTGTTGTTTCATACACGTCATATCAGTTAAATTAAGACCCTCAAACATTGACATTTACATCTTGCAGCTAATAAGGGTATACAATCTAGCATAGGGAAAATAAATAGTAGTAAAATATTTAAAATAAAAAACAAGATGCATGTAAAAATGAAACATAATGAAAAGTTTCTTTTTCCATGTAGTAAGAGTAAGGCTGCAGAGTGGCTGCGGGAAGCATACTATATGTTTGAAGCCAAAGGGCAGATCATGATAGTCAGTAGAAGTAAGGGTATGTGGAAACTTTTTTGGTACTTTTTTTGTTGCCTGCTTCATCTTATAATCTTCTCTTACTTATTGCTACTTTTTCCTTAAAAATATGATTATATTGTAGGAATTATAGTCTATTGGGTTCAATATCTTGTGTAATTGAACAAAGATTTTATTTTATTAAGATTTAAAGAGTGTACAAATATTTGAAAATAGAAAACAAATTAGAAACAATTTGCAATTTTATAATTATAAATGAAAACAAAAAATTTATTGATCATCTATGAGATTGTTTAATTGTATGTTATTTGTTTAAATCCATAGGAACTTCCTTTTAGATTATAGCATGGAGTCTATGGATATAAATGTGAATGTAGAAGATGAAGCTCCTTTTGTAGTATTTGAAAATACTGATGATAAACATAAGAAAACAATATCCACTGTTTGGAATTTTTTTACAAAAATTGGTAAAGATGAAGATGAGATTGAAAAAGCTGCATGCAATTTTTGTAGTACTGAATTTAGTATTGGAAAAAACCCTAATTCTGGGCACAATTATGGGACTTCTTATCTAAGTTGTCATGTTTCTCATTGTAAGAGTATCATGTTGAACCTTTTTAATCATGATGAACCTCCTAACATGATTAGAATCAACCAAAAAACCCATCGTGAGTTGCTTGTTGAAGCTATTATTGCGCATGATCTTCCTTTTAGCTTTGTTGAGTATGAGAAAATTCGAGTATGGTAAATTATTTGAATCCTTATGTTGAAATGGTCTGTAGGAATACCATTGTGTCTGATATTGAGAAAATATATAACAAAGAGAAGACTAAGCTTAAGGATATCATGGGTAGGATTCCAAATAGAATTTGTCTTACTTCAGATGTTTGGACAACATCTACTAGTGAAGGTTATATTTGTTTAACCGCTCATTTTGTTGATGAACATTGGAAGTTAAACAGTTGTTTTCTCAACTTTTGCCGAATGACACCCCCACATAATGGTATTGCATTGGAAGCCACTTTGTTTGATTGCTTAAAGAAATGGAGAATAGATAAGAAAATATTTTCTATTACTTTGGATAATGCTTCTTCCAATGATAACATGCAAGACTATTTGAAAAAACATTTGTGTGTACAAAGCAATTTACTCAACTTAATTGTTCAAGAGGGTTTAAAAGTGGCAAATGAAGCACTCAAGAAAATTAGAGAAAGTGTCAAGTATGTTAAAGGTTCTGATGGAAGGATGATTAAGTTTAAAGATTATGTTAATGATGCGGGAATAGGCCTTACAAGTGGTTTAAGGTTAGATGTGTCTACAAGGTGGAATAACACATATTTAATGCTTGATTGTGCCTTAAAATATAGAAAAGCATTTGAGTTTTTCCTGGTGGCAGATAGGAATTATAAACATTGTCCATCTGATGAGGAATGGGAAAGGGGGGAAAGCATATGTGAGTTATTAGAATCATTTTATGAAATCACAAAATTGATATCAGCATCTTCATATCCAACTGCAAACCTGTATTTTATGCAAGTGTGGAAAGTACAATGCATCTTAGAAGAAAACCAAGATAAAGGTGATGATGTTATAAGGGAGATGTCTACAGATATGAAAAAAAAAAATTGACAAATATTGAAAAGATTATAGTGTTGTACTTGCCTTTGCAGTTATTCTTGATCCACGCTTGAAGGTTTCCTTTTTGAAGTACTGTTACACTTCTCTTGATGCTTTAACCTGCAACGTTAAGATTAAGGATGTGGAGGACAAATTTAGAGCGCTTCATCAAGAATATGTGAATATTTTCCATCATCAAAATGTTGTCCTCTCTCAATCATCCCAAGATTCTAACTCATTGTCTAAGTCATCTAGAGAGGGAAGCAAAGCTAAGAAATATAAAATATAAGTGTGAGGTTTTTTATCCTAAATCATCAATCGTTCTTGTTTTTAGATTACTAATAAAGGTATTGATTTTCTATACATTGTAGGGTTTTAAAACTTTTCAGAATCAACCTATATTTAACAGTGGGAAGTGTGAGTTAGATGCATATCTTGAAGAAAAGTCAATTGAAGTTGATGAAGAACACTATGAAGATTTTAAGGTACTTCTTTATTGGAAGATTAATGAAAAAAAGTATCATGTACTCTCCTTAATGGCACGAGATGTGCTAAGTATTCCTATCACCACAGTAGCATCAGAGTCTTCTTTTAGTATTGGTGGACGTGTTCTCAACAAACAGAAGTTCTACTCTTCCTGATCACATTCAAATGTTGATTTGCACTCGAAACTGGTTACATGAATTTTCTGAAAATTTGAATGGTATTATTTAGTTTTCTAATTTTTTAATTTTGCAAAATTATCTCATGATTGATTATTTGATTGTTTCTTTTGGTTCTGTTTTCAAGATGAGGATGGATACAATGCTTCTATTGGTGATGATGAATCAAATACTACTATCATTGACTTATAAGGTGTTTGGATGGAAAAGCGTTGTTTTGTTTCAATTGGTTTTATTTGTTAGATGTTATATTTGAAACTTGTTTCTGGATGGAAAAACGCTGTTTTGTTTCAATTAGTTTTATTTGTTAGATGTTATATTTGAAACTTGTTTGTGGATGGAAAAGCGCTGCTTCGTTCTAATTGGTTTTGTTTGTTAGATGTTATATTTGAAACTTGTCTGTGGATAGAAAAACGCTCATTCGTTTCAATTGGTTTTGTTTGTTAAATGTTATATTTAATACTTGTTTGTTCGCATATACTTTTGAATGTTTGTTTTGTTTTTATTCATTACTTTGGTGACATAGTATTATGGTATTAGAATTTATAAATCTTAGTGATTGTGAATTTATTTGTATGTATGATTTCTCTTTTAGACACTAAAATATATTATTTTTAACATAAAAATTACAAGAAGAAAAATTGAAAAAAAAATTAAAAAAAATCGAAGAAAAAACGTAAAATAAATTGAAATATTTTTTATTTCAAAAAAATGATTTATTTTTTATGTGGACCTTGGAGCCTTCTAGGCCCATGTAATTTTAGGGGCTTTTTTACATTGGGGGCTTTATTTTTATAAGATTTTTTGGTCCCTTCAATATGTGGGCTGGGGCCAATATATAAGGGGCTTAAGAAATTGACAGCTCTAAGTGGAGGTGATTGTAATATTTGGGTGGAGTACTCTTTTTATCTAAGGACTCATTGTTTGGCATTTGTTGTGTTCTCAAGAGGATGAAATGTTTTTTTCTCTTATCGTTTTACAATTGATATGTAGAAACATACATTCATTTAGCTATGTGTTGATTTTTTTGAAGAATTAGACGGTGTTATTCACTTTATACAATTTTGTGAATTGATGGCAAAAAAATAAAATCGGTTCGTTGAAGTGGTTATTTATAATATTGGCTGTAAATCAGCGTTTAATTTTTCAAAGTTATTGTATAATCCTTGATTAAACATAGCAAAGGAGAAAAAAAATAAGATCTATATTAGACGAATAAAGATCAAAATTAGTAAAGACATTTACTATTTAATTATCTTCACAGTAAATAAAAGTAGTTTTAAACTGACTCAATTTTATAAGAATCTTTTTTATGCGTAACAAAACCATAGCGGATATAACATGTTTACTATACAATTTTATTTTTAGCTCTTAATAAGTTTTTTTTTTTTTGGGAATAATTTATTATCTAATAGACCCAAACACTCTCTAAATTATATCTTTTCCATTTTGTATGTTTTTTCACAAACACCTAGCTGAAAATCCTCATTAAACTTGTGGAGATACATTAATTTTCTTGTTCCCACCATATTTTAATTGCTTACATAATTAATTAGATGCGATTGCTTGATTACCAAAATATATATATATATATAATATATATCAGTTTACATTGTATTAATTCTTCTAGCAAATTAAATGAATTCAACTTCGTAATAAGCAATTATCCCTAAGAACTTATAATGTCAATGTTGCTGCTATATATTCTTTAGTATATAGCATCTGTGTCATTATAGTTATCTTGGAAGTCAATTAATATAAAAGTCAAAGGCCCGTAAACTAGCGTATCACTAGTGTTCTAGCGTTGAACAATAATATTTCTAATCTAAAATGGTTTTTTCGTAACCTTAGTATAAATTATAATTATATCAATTAATATTATTATATTTAAACAGTTTTTAAATAATATTCAATTTAACAATATTTATCAAAAAAAAAAGTTTCCGAACTTTAAACGGAATTTATAATATGAGAACAAATGACTAACTTTAGAGTATAAAATTTTATATTTTTATTTGGAGAAGGGTCAACCTTCAGCGGTGCACTAGTGAACAAAAGCAAAAATTAATATTGTTAATGCTTACACGTTAATGCATGTGTTGGGACGCTGGATACATTGTATTAACAAGATGTAACGAGTTTTATTTCAAGTAATTAATTTAAACCGTTTTGTCCTACACAAACTAACTTTATTCTAACTAACAACTTTTGTACGTTTCCTAAACAAATTAAACCCTTAATATAATTTCCCGCTATCAATAAAATACAAATTATCATATACTTTTTTTTTTCTAGATGAATCTTTATTACAGCGACAACAGTATACATTTTATTTTAATAAGTGTCTAGTTGTGCACGATAGTTATATTATGTGGCACATGGATGTACTAATATTAAAAGTTTAATTAAGAGTGTCTTTGGTTAGAGAGAAATATTTTAAATTCAAGTTGTTTGTTTGATTCAATTATTTTGAAGGGAAGGATTATATAGAATGAAAAGGGCATGAGAAAAGATGCAACATCAAGAAATATTTATTAAGGTTCAGTTAGGCATATTATATAATTGGGTACTGCACAGCACAATCTAGTAAACCCATTGTTAGATAATGTAAAAAATTGAAACCATCGTGTGCTTTAGAATAATAGACAGGGTAAATTACGTAAGCTCCAATTAAGATTTGCATGATTTGAGTAAGGACATAAATATTTAGGTTTGGTCTATTATCTGTGTTATAGGTTTATTTTTAAGTTTAGTTTGATATTTAAAAATAAATAAATTGGCATTTTTAAAAGTTTGATTAAACTTGAAATCTTATTTAAAACCTAAAGTGGTGTATGTAAAACTTAAGAGTTAAAATAAACTTTTAACATAAATATTCGATAACATAAAGTTTATGAATTTTACGTATCAAATTTCGATAAGAAAACCATAGTCTTCCACTATAGATATAATAAAATGATTTACGATTTTTCTCCCTGTGGGTAAAGATGAAAACTATTATGTGAACATGAGCAGAAAAAATTAATGTGTTTATTGTTTGTATATTAAATATCAGCAAAAAAGTTTTATATTTGGATCAAATAATAGATATTGAGTGCTACATAAATGAGACAACTCATAAGTTTATTGTTTTAAAGTTTTTGATTAAAATGATCATGGCTAATCTATTTGTGTGGTTGTTCTTAATTTAATGTGATGATACTTCATACTCCCTTGTGATTAAACACTTTTGTAGGCAAATATAACCAATTTATATTGATTTCTATAATATTTATTGGAATGTTACGAACAATTAAAATTCTTTTAAAAATTAATGTAAAAAAATATTTTTAATTATAGAAAATGTTAAACAATACAAAACTTAATATTACAATAATAATAGTAATAACAAATTTTATTTATAGATATATAGATCGATATAAAAAATTTTTTTAGAGAGTTGTATGTAGTACGATCTTTTTAATATTAAATTAATAATCTTTTAAAAAACTTTGATATAAAGTATAAGTAAAAAAATCTAATATGATATCAAGATAAAATGAAAATTAATCACTATGTAGAATTGAGGAAATGCAAAATATTTAGAATATATTGTCAAACTTTTAATGAAGCCATTAAGATCGCTCTAGTAATGAGATTTGGGTACTATACAAGGTTCTTGATTCAAATTCCAATTGCATGTATTGCACACACAACAAAAGTTAGACATTTTATGTATAAAGAAATCACATGCATATGTAGTAGCTTTTTTTCTTTACACAAACATACATGCATACTTCAGCTTCGAATCCTAAATAATTTTGTAAGTGGTACTTACAAACTAATGTTTATCCCACATGTGTATGGCTAATTTTCATTAAATAATGGATAAATAATTATTAACAACTTTTCAATGGTAATATATAAAAATAAAAATAAACTATTATTAAACACTTGTTACAAGTCTATAATTAATGAATCATATATAATAAAGAAGATGAGAGTATGTGTATGTGGAGAAGAACTGAACAAGCACGAGAAAAGGGGACGATGGAGAAAGAAGGGAGAATGGGCGCAATAGAGTGGACATAGCAATAAGGGGACCAATTAGGGATCATCTTTATATAGATTGTAGTTTAGATTCTTTCTATCATAATATCTCTCAATCTCTGTCAATTACTTTTTTATCTTTATGTTTTTATTATTATGTTTTTATTTGTTCAAAATTGTATATAATATAAATCTTGCATTTAAAATTTTATATAAATATAAAATTATTTAATATGTTATTGAAATTCGTAAAAATTAACAATGTTCAATAAAAGTATATAAGATATTAAATTTGATTTATCTTAATAATATATCAAATGATTTTAGATTTTTATTAAACTTTATATGCATGATCTATTAATTATAAATTTTTGATTTAACAAAAAAAATTAATAAAAATAAATAAATTAAAATATTAATAAAAAAAATAAAATTAAAAGAAATAAAAATAATTGATAGAGATTAAGAGATGTTTGAATTGCGAGTATTCAAACTCTTATAATATATCATATTTTATTTGTAGTATTTTTTAAAAAAATTCAAACAATAATTTCTCAAATGTTTTATTTCAACAATTTTAATTTTTACTTTTAATTAAACTCATGTATATCATTTGAAATTTTGACAAAAAAAAATTATAGACATATTTAAAACATTATAAGAATCTCTTATATAAAAGTTTAGAATAAGTAGATAATACTATAAAAAAGGAAACAAAAAGAACCATTAATTGTAAGATTTAATACAAAGGGAAATTTGACTGAGCATTTATGTGCATAATTGAAAATAATTCTATATACATAGTGTTGTGGCTTGTATAACAAGAATTATAGATGTCAATGAGTTAAAAAGAATTATCGATGTCAAATAACTTCATTATAAATTTATAAATTTGAATTAAAAATAAAAGCAATGAACTATAAAAATTAATTCTTAGTGAATGATATTTTTTTTATTAAAATTGAATCTCACTTAAAATCTAATTTAAATTATATATGTTTTTTAAAACAATTGGCTTTAAGTATTTTTAAATTTTTTATATTCATTCCGGTAGTTATTTTTTATGAAAAAGCAAACCAATCCTAAGTGCTGATGAAAAATTCAATAAAAAATATTGTGTAAGTTAATTTTAATTTAAAAACGAATTTGGATGAAATATATTTTCAATGATTACAGGATAGTTTTCACTTATATACCTTCTTACCAAAAACCATGAAGAAATATTAATTTTATTTTCGATAAAAATATAATTAATTGATTTTAAGATTGCTAAAATATAATTATTTAATAAACCCATTATATTTCTAGTACTGCAGCATAGTGATATGCTTCTTACCTAACACTGTTTCATAATCCCAAACAGGTGATATTATATCTTCATTAAATGTATTTAATTATTATTTATGAAGAGATATTTATATTTTATATCAAACCGCGTAAACACTAAACAAAAGAGATTTATTTATTTTTTATAAATTTTTAATTTTTTAGAGGGAATATAAATTAGGAAGGTTTACCTGAAATAAATCATTGACCATAAAAATTAAATTACATAAAGTAGACACCATTCCTAAAAAAGTGGGAGGATTTCAGGGATTTTCAAATCATATATTTCTTACTTAAATTTGGAAACTCCAATTTCTTCTCTAACGAAGATTTTAGCATTAAATTGACATGGACTTGCTTCTGCGGATTTTTTTTACAAACCTTGGCTTGTTATTACCACCTTTTCTAAATATTTATTATTATTATTATTAGTATTAAAATCTTATACATAAAAGATGGATTTTTTTTCTCTATAAATAAGAGAGTATCTCTTTCTTGCCAATACTTTGAATTTCAATCTTCACTCTTCCCTTTCGCTCTCAAATAGAACCAAAGTATGGAGGAACTGAATTCAGTTTTCATGTACCAAGAGGTGTGTGTTATTGCATATTTAGTTTTTTTTTTTTTTAATATATAGTTCATCTCTTCTATTAGTAGCTTCTTTCATATATTACTCTCTCTCATGATTAGTATTCTTTTTGCGCATTACTTTGGATTGTTTGTCACTATATGATTCTCTATTTTCTTTTTCTCCGTTCATTTATTTGACTTGATTAATTAGTCTTTTGAGATGGGTTGTGGCCAGAGGGATCAAAGTAACAAAACCCTTGAAAGTTCTTTTTATTTTACTTTTTTATTAAAATAAATAATAAATACTATTATAATTAATTTATTCAATCGATAAAATAAAATATTTTATTGAATAATATTTTATTTATTAGTTGAACTAAAAATTAAAGATATATTTTTTTATGTTATAATTGAATAATATAATTCGTTAAATAGAGTTGAGACTACACAATATTAAGAGTATAGTATAGTTAATATTAGCATTATTTAAAAGATATAATTACTAATAATTTTTTGTCATAGAACTAAAAAGTTAAAACAAAAGCAAAAATTCTTATAACCTCGCACATCAAATAAATCTTATATCTCAATTATTTTTTTTTAACACATTAATATTTTTAACGTTGACAATGTCAATGTTGACCTTATTCTTTCATCTATATGAAGTGTCTTGATTTCATTTTGTCAATAAAGGCACTTGTTTTTCAATTATTCTCTTATAGTATTGTTAGAGTATGTTGACATTCTTCTTGAAGATCTACTCCACATTCTTGTATTAAACAAAATTACATTAATATTTTATCTCCTCTATTTTTGATTGATTAGAAAAATTCTACATCATTTTTGACTGATTTGTAAAAATCTATAATAAAATAATAACTATTAAATAATAATAAAATTAAAACTATTAAAATTATATTTTTTATAAAAAAGAAAATGAAATTTTCAATATATAAAAAAATTATTAAATAAAATAAATATATATTATATAATTAAAAATAGTAAAATTACAAAATAGTAAAATCACTTTAATTTTACAAAAATTACAAAGTAAAATTTCTACAAAATCAGTCTAATTTGCCACAAAATCAAACATGCAATAAAGTTTGATAACATTAACTAGTTTGATTTAGAAATGTTTCCATCAATTTGTTCTCTAAAAAACCATCTAAAGTATTCCTTGTTTGATTTTCCAGAGAGAAAATGAACTAAGACAGAAGCTTGTAGATGCAACAGTTGAACTAGAAACAATGAAAAACATCAAGACAGAACTCTTCAACTTACTGAAAACAGCTTATCAAGAAAGAGATGAAGCAAGAAACCAGCTTCAAAAAGTAATCAACTACAACCTCATTCCAACAACAACTCCAATCAATCATTTACAAGAAATCTTTGTTCCAAATCCAAGCATTACAATCACAGAATCTAGTAGTCTCTCACATGGTTCACCACCAGTAGATTCATTCTTTGAACCTGTTTCTTCACCTGAATTCTCAAACAGCAAAATGGGTTATCTCAATAATCATCATAATTTTGTTCAAGTTCAAGACTTCAATTATTTGAACATGGCTGTTCCTGTTGAAAAACCAATGTGTGATCTTGGAACTGTTGTTATAGATTCTTTAGCAGCAGAAAGAGTTTTGCCACAAAAGGGTAAACTTTTACAAGCTGTGATTGATGCTGGTCCTTTGCTTCAAACAATTCTTCTCCCAGGACCACTTCCAATTTGGAGAAATCCACCACCTTTGCAAAATATAAAGTTTCAACCTTTGAACATCAAAGAGTGTGATAATAATAGTAATAATAATAATGAGACTAGAATAATTGAGTCTATTTCATTTCCACAAAAACCAAAGATTTCTTCAATTTTGCAATCTTCAAATGGTGTTTCAACTTGTTCTGCTTCTTCAACGGTTAATATTGCTGGTAATCATCATCCTGGTTTATTGAACAATACATGGAAGTTTTGTTCTAGTTCTAGTTCTTGTTCAAGTCTCAGGAATCAAGTCGATTCGAGAAAGCGACAAAGGTATCAATGATTTTGATGAAGTTTTCTCCTCATAGGTTACTTTTTTTCACTTATGTAAATGGAGCTACAACAATTGGTGTAAATGGGATGGCATAGCATCCTTTTGATTGAACACTTTTTAGTTAGGCTTTTTTTGTTTGAAAATGTTGAGATTGGTTCCTCTATGGCTACAATCTTTATCCAATTTTAACACTGCAACATCATACTGCAGCTGTAAAGGAGCTAAGCTCGAAGATGTTGAAGATGTTTTAGTTCTCTAAACTTGCAAGTTTAGGATTTTTTATTTTATGCCACTAAATCTAGTTTTCATCTTTGTGATGAAAACTTTTTACTATCTACGACTATCAAAATAAAAGATAAAAGGTTGTTATTTGGGTTAAATTTAGCATTAATTTATACTATCTATGTTGGAATTGTATCGGTGATAATTGCTGCAAGACTTTAATAGTGAAGTTGTTGATGAAGATTATATATGTAGTAAATTCTAAATGTGTTGTTATACTAGCCTTTATGTTTGATTCAGCCCAACAATCGGATGCAAATGAGATAATAACTGAATCCTCTTCAGGGTACTTTGAAAACCTTAATATGATTTACACTATCACATCAAGAGTATATTTCAATAGTATGTTACAAAAGAATGTTTTCTATCATTCACTCATGCATTATAGAAGAATAAAAAGATTTAAAATATAAGAATAAATGAGAAAACTAGATGGCAATCTCTAAATTTTTGTATTCTCGTTTTGCCCAAAATGATACTATTTAAAGAAAAGTAATTTCATTTAGATTGTTTTGCTTCTTCAATGGTTGGTTTCAACAACTTGTTAGTTGTCTTGCGCTTTTTCGTTTTATTCAACAGTTGTGTCTTATTGTAACGCATACAGAACACAACCACTAAGTGGTCAACAATATCTTATTAATTAGAATCAATTATATATATATATTCACCAATATTTTTTGAAATATCTCACAATCTATCTTAAAATAGTTTACTGTTTCAATTTCCAATGTACTTCTTTTCATTTATACATTTTTCTAAATATATATAAAATGATCAAATAATTTAATTATTTTTTACATTATTTTGAGACGGAAAGAGTAATTAATTTTGGATTGAAATTTTTTGTTTATTACACTTAGTATGTCACAAGAATCTCAATATTTAAACCTCTGATAATTAGTACCTAAAACAAGACAAAGCTAGTTGGCAACCAATACAATGAAGATTCCTTAATATCATCTCCAAGTAAAAAAAATGAAGGTGAACAAAAACCAAGTTATGTGGACTGTTCCATTTGTTCGGGAGAGTGTGAAGAAGGGGAATGGCTAAAATATCTTCCAAATTGCAAACACAATTTTGATGCTTCATGTATTAACAAATGGTTTCAAAATCATTCATTAACCTCTAAAATACATTTTCCACTCGCTTTGACAATATTCTTGTTATTATTATTTGATAACAGACAGATACATGTCATGATAACTTTATCAACCAAAATCCAGATGCTATTTTAGGACTGTTTTTTTTCAGTTTCTATATATACATCACAGTTGAAATTTGTAGATCAAGCATTAGATAAAAGTTAAGGTAAAGATCATATAGATTTTGTATATATTTATTTTAATCCCTACCTAAATGAATTCATATAATTTTCAAGTAAAATGCATCAAAGGTTGCGTGATATTAAACTTTTTCAATTAACTAATGTTATGTTTTTGAACTAAGTCATTTTGTTAAATAATTTATATAAACATTACATTTGTATTAATCTAGCAGTTAAATTGTATCTTTTTTTCAATTGTATCATTTAATTAATACTACTTATATCATTATTCAATACATATCTTCTACATACATTTGTGACATTGTTAATGATAATACACCAATATCTAACCAAGATAATTTGATAAAAGTATTATTACATTTCTTTCATTTATATATTTTTCTTAATAAATGTGAAATAATTGAATGACTCAATTATTTTAGAACGGATAGCGTAATTAATTAAATAACTTCAAATAAAAAATAATAATTTTTTAAAAATATAAATAAATATCAAGTTTTAGATTATAAAACCAATTCTATTGATGATTGACAATATCTCAGCCATCAATCTAACATAAAAATCATGTGTCTGGTAAAAAAAACAAGCATATAGAGACAAAATTCTACTTAAAGAAATCAATTTAGAAGAAACAAGCTCAAGTTCATATATTATTATCAAATGCTAAGTGTAGTATCACAGATATTTGAATTATGAAAAATTATTAAGTGAGTTGTAATTCAAATAATGTAACAATTAGATGTTATAACTAACTAACCAATCAGTTAATTAATTGATAGAATAACATGTGCTAATTGATTAAAAATGATTTATATTTAAATAGACTTACAAGTTGAGATAAAAGAACCTTTGTCATTACAGCAATAAACTACTGATTGATACCAGATAACAAATAATTAAGTTTAATTTGTTGAATCAATATAACCATAATCAATTGTTTGACTAACGAAATGATATCACAGAATTCATGAATACATATAGTAGTAAATCTATTATCAGCTCTATTTGAAAAAGTTAAATTTGTGACGGACAGATATATGCACTGAGTATCAAACCTGTCATAAATATTTTTCAATTGAATTTATATTAAAAAAAAAACACATTAACATCTTTTACATCTTTTAATCACGTAGAATTTACACTGTCAGTAAAATAAAAACTATTTACAAAATAGTTTGTATTCCCGTTTAAGAATTTGCTCCATGTCAGCGCGGATTTCATCAACTAATCTGGATACCATTGGGTACAGTTACGTTTTTCGTCCCTCGAAACGTAATGAAGATTTTTTTGTATATAGTAAGGCATTATTTTTACCGTGTGCCCAACAACCGTTCTGATTTACAGACTAATATGGTTCAGCTTTGAAAAACATATGTTTAAACAAAACCCAAATTCTGAGAAAAGTTGAAAAAATTTAATGTGTGCTCATGTCAATCATCAATTTAAATAACTCTCCAGTCAAAATTGAAACACAAGGTCTGATAAGTGTCATCAATTGAAAGAAAAAATACAAAACAACAAAGCACAAATTATAGAACTTATCCCTTTTCCAAAAGTTTCCATCGATGATCACCATAGAACTGTCTAACATCTAAATAGAACCAGAGAAAAGCCAGGTACTTAGATAATGCCAATCTTGTTTGCAACATCCAATGCATCGTAATCAGGAGTCAACCTAACATAGGCCTTTTTGGTACCATCAGGCCTGCAACAAATTCAGAATTCAAGTTTAGATATTGTAGCTGCAAACTCCATATGGAACTACATTAATTAATTAAATTGTAGAGATAGTATTATTCTGTATATCCCTAAGCATTTTCCAAGATTCCATAACTGAAACTATCAACCCTGTGCTTATAGACTCAAATTACTAAGTCATTAGGTAATCAATGATAACATTGGAGTGAACTAGTTCTAGTATTAATACTGCCCAAACATTTTCAGCATTAAACAGAAAACTGCAAAAACCCAAATGTTAGGACGGAAATGGTTCAAAAAGGCTGAGAAAAAGAAAATCTAAAAGACTAGAAATCATCTCAAAATTCATAAATCACCCCAACTAAACCTGCAAAGGATAGTGCAGTATGGAATTAACTACCAGTCTAAAACAACTATTAGCAACAATGAGCTATCAGACTATTTACTCGCATTAAACAATCACAGAATAAATGCTCACCTGATCAAGGTGTTAACCTTCTTTGCCTGGATGTCATACATTTTCTTCACTGCATCCTTTATCTTCTTCTTATCAGCACGCAAGTCAACAATGAAAACCAAGGTGTTGTTATCTTCAATTTTCTTCATTGCAGACTCGGTGGTAAGTGGGAACTTCAAAATCTGGTAGTGATCAAGCTTGTTCCTTGGTGTGGCACTAATGCGAGGGTATTTAGGGTTCCTATCCTTTGTCTGTGTCTTTGGGCGATGGAAAGTGACAGATGTACGGATCTTCTTGGCCTTCTTCTTAAAGGAAGGGCCTGACTTGACTGCCTTGGCAGTTTTCAAGGCCTGTGCCTTTGGATCAGTCTTCTTAGAAACATCAGCTGCACAAAAAGCCCCCATCAAGTCACAAAAAAAACAAAGATCTAAGAATTCTTTCTAGCAATAGAATCTTTTCCCAAACTACATGTTTTATTTCATTCCAATTTTACTTACAAAAGGTAGGCAATTGTATTACCAGTATTTGCGACAGCTTACAAAAACAGATTATGACGTGTCCATAACAGCTTATTTCCATTAGCTCGCTAATAACTTATGAAAACAGCTTATAAATCATGTTTAAACAGCTTGACTTTATTATATGCTATGAAAACTTAATTAATTTGTTTAACCAAACAGAGCCATAATACAATAGCTTAACTATTATTTATGACAGAAAGCATATGATATAACATTAACTATTTTATAAGTTTTTCAAACATTTACAGAAGTACTTGTTTACCATATGGTGAGCCAAAATAACTTCCTCCAATTACCCAAAATTCAATCATAAATAAAACGAAATGACAAAATATTTCCCAGAAGATCACATAAAATAATGCACTACTCATGTTTTTCGATTCAAAACATATTGATTAACATTAGTTTGAAGTTTTCAATAACACATATTTTCCACTAGGAAATTTATCGTTGAAATACGCACAAAACGGAAACGGAAAATTGAAGAGACAAAAAAGATGAACGTGAAGTTACCTTTAGGGGCCATGAGTTGCGGAGAGGAAAGAAACTCTACCTGTTAAAGAACCCTAATTCATGAAGAAAAAAAAAATATAAAATAAAAAATCTGCGATATTTTAATGAATGAATGAGTGAAACAAAGCAATTAGCAGAGAGTAATAGAGGAAGTGTCACAGACCTGTGCGTCGAAGGAAGAGGAACAAGCCGGTTCTAGGGTTTACCGGTTTGGCGTGTAAGAAATATATACGAACTATTTTCTAGACGATTAATTAAAACGGGCCCGGATCGGCCCATTGTTTGACGGATCGAGTTGGAAGGATTCATTTCAAATCCAGTTGGAGTCATGGTCCAGCCCATGTTGAGTTATATGAATATAGAGAAGAGAGAAATATTAAAATTTCCTTTTGCTGGTTTGGATTAATAGAAAAATGAGTAGAAACAATTGGGATTAAATTTGCATTAATAGAAATAAAACCTTTGAAATTTTGTGTACAAATTCAAAGAAAAAAAATATTTTTAAATAAATAAATATTTTAGTTTTTGAATTTGTAAACATCGGTTTTAATTATTCTTCATATTTATAATATAATAATTTTATCTCTTAAATTAAAAAATTATCAATTAATATAGTATATTTTTTTTCTTCAAATTTTGCACCATAAATTTTTTAAAATTTTATTGTTTGTTTTAGTACATAAAATGACTATTTAAGTCAATATAATATACAAAATGAACCTTTTTTTTTAAAGTAATCTATCCATGTCACTTTAATTTACAAAATAGAATTTCAATTAATTTGAAGGAAAACCAGCCAAATATCGGGTGGACTGTAGAACTCACTCCTAATAGACAATCTCAAAATATTAGCAACATCATCTAAAGTAATCATCATTTCACCAAATGGCATGTGAAATGATGATGTCTCGGAATGCCATCTTTCAGCAAAGGCAGATATCAGGTTGTTGTCAATCATCTTCAAACTACCCCGTTGCAATGGGTTTAAATCTGACAAATTCACCCAGTTCTCTATGGGTCGTGGAAGTACCAGCAGAGTAAATTGTTGCATTTTCTTTTCATGCGCAACAATTTTCAGTAATGGTCACTCTTGTATACAAAGAAAATATATGGCATTAATATTAAATATAGACCAAAATTAATAATTAATTTAAATATTTATAATAGATTACAAGTAATAATTAATTAAATATACCTCACCAAACCATAGTCTAGCTGAAAGATATCGTATAAGGACAAACAAATCATAAGGTCCTCTAGGATACCGTGTGAGCTCACCAGGTCCCTCAGCTCCAGCATGCCCCTCCTCTATATGCTCTCCCTCATGAGCAGGTGCAGCCTCCTCTTGCTCATGTACAACTTGCTCCTGTACCATCTTTTCATATACCACCTGTTCATGTACCACCTGCCCTTGTACCACATGCTCCTCCTGCTGATACATAGTCACATGATCATGATGTTCCTTATGGTCTTCTTCAATGATCACCTGTCTTCTTCTCCTTGAAGCAGTCGGTCGCATCCTCTCAGGAGGATTCATCGCGGACAATGTCAAAGTATCAGTGTCACATGTAACTCATTATTTTGCCGTCTCTTCCTCACGCGTCCACTGAAAAATTAAATAAATAAATTAAATATATTAATTATATAATTATAATTAAAAAAAATTCAAACTTTTGGAAAACTTGATGTTTAAGTTCTCCGGTAACTACCGGAAATGTTGAGCATCAAGCTTTTTGGAACACTGCTCTTTACCGGATAAATTGAATCAAGTTTTTCGGAAGTGTCCTATGTACCGGAAAACTTCAATAATGTTTTTCAGTAGTGTCTTCTGTACCAGATAACTTTGAATCAAGTTTTCCGGGGTACATCTTCTGTACTTCAATAATGTTTTCCAGTAGTGTCTTCCAGTACTTTTTTAGTTCCAGAAATGTGAATAGTGAATGACAAATTTTTTAACGTTTTATTATATATATGAAGGCAAAAATGTTATTTCATTCTTAAAACGGAGGTATCAGTATAATTGGGGAGTATGGAGTAAAATTTTCCTAATATACTACCACGTCTACAGTAGTGTGGGGATTGGGGACAGCTGAGCCCACTTGTTTATTATTTTTTGAACAAATAACAAAATATTTTGGCATTTTTTGACCCATCAATCCTTTTTATGATCACACTACACACAAACTATTAAATATTATTATAACATAGTTCTAATAACTATGAAAACTGAATAGACTACGTCCACCACGTCAAAAGATGTAAATGCCCAGCCACATCAAAGCCATAACGTTAATAAATGAAAAGTTGATGGAAGCATAGATTCATGGAGTTTTAAGTCTGTCTTGCCTCGAGAACTAAACACAGTATACTCATATTACCAAACATAAAAACTAACAATTTTCTAATTCTACTCACCTCTAGTTTTGTCTCGTTGTTTGACTTATTGTATTATCATCTTTGCAAGATGCAACCAATCTTAAACATTCTTAAAGGTGGTATAATTTTTTGTTTAACAGTAATGATATCATCATTTTACTTATATGTTTATTATATATGTATTGTATAAATATATTTATGATAAATAATTACTCCACTTCCCGAATCCGTCATTGATCACATGTAGGTGATTTGAAATAAATCCGGACAACTCCAACTTTACAACACAATTATAAGAGTGGAGGACTTGATAAGGGATGTTAACATCTCATTATTTTTTTCATAGAGATCAAATATAGATTTACCAAAGCAAAACAAAAAAAATTTACATGATAGTGGGAATAAAATTGATGTAACTACTTATCTATTCAATTTTTTCTAAATTTCTCAGAATATAAACCAAACAATTTATAAAAAATAATCTGAAAATAAGTTTTCCATTATTACTTCCTGAGCAAATTATTTCTGAGAATAAGTTTTTCAACTGCCAAAGATGGTAAGAAGTCATGAGCAATGCAATGGACATAAATCTTGAAGAACACATTGAATCTACTCCAATAGTGCAAATTTACCTTGATATGAATTCTCATTTCAATCAAAGAGTATACCGTACTCTACTTTCCTTTTTCTCAGTCATCTAATAGTATCTTATACTAAATTTTTATATTAAATTTAATCAACATTTTCCATAGCCTAGTAGTTTGGCTCGAGAAATGAAAGAGTTACATGTAGGAGATCTATCTAGCATTCAATCTCTAACTCTAACATTCCTCACCTCTCCCTAACAAATATACTAACTATATTCTATAAAAAAAAAAATCATCAATACTTTTTCTTCATTAGTTATTCGATCTAGTCATTAAAATAATAATAATAATAATAATATATTTAATTTCTTGAAATGATCATTTAAATTTCTTCGATCAATCAATTTACACATAATAGGATATTTGCAAATAATCATCAAATAAATTTCCTATTAATTAAACCAATTTTTGAAAATTTTCAAAATTAAAGGTTTCATATTTCACACAGTTTAAAATTTTGATATTTTAATTGGTTTTAAGTTAAAAAAAATGAACATTTCAAAAAAGTTGGTTTGTATGGGGTCACTTCACTGCTAGTATTTTATAACACCTTGTGCTCACTCAGGCTGAAGTACAAGAATTCTACGTGAATCCCACAACACTCTCATGGCACCTAACTTTTTTTCAGCCTCTGCAAATGAAGTACCAATAGCTTCTGATGTGTAGGGTAGCTTCATCCCTTTATCAGCATATAGCTCATAAACATCCATAACATAGATTCCTAATTCCTCCAAGTTCTTTCCATGCCACTTGCCCTTCACCTGAACTACCTTCCCTTTGCCAATCTCCTCGCCTCTCACATTTACAAGCACAGCACGCTGACCGACATTGCAACGAACAATTTCTAGAGGACCTGCATCAACAAATTCAGCAAGTTAAGGTTCACAATTATAACCAGAATTTATTCTCCAGGTTTAAGATGTTTTCTTGCTTACCATGATTGTCAGGTGAGTCAGAGGACACTTTTACTGGCCCTTTTTGCTTATCTGGCACTGAATTATCTTTGGCTGTCCGGGCTAGCTTAGCTTTTCGATTGTTCAACCTGATACGGCAAACATGAAATTCCGCGACAAATCAATTTGCCTATAAAATAAATTGACATATAATGTCCATAAACTGCAAATAAATATTTAAACTGAGAAGAAAGAGGGTGTAAACTAACCAATTTTTAAGCTGAGAGGGTGTAATCTCTGAACCCTGGGAAACATAAAGAAGTAACGTCTTAAAGAAAAAAACGAGTCAAAAAAATAATAATTGTCGGTTTAGCTGAATTTACATACATGTTGACTTAATTTATCAGCCCATGATTTAAGTGAAGCTGCATTTCGCTGCATATCCGGCTCATCCAAGAGTGCTCTCTCAATCAATTTCACCATTTTATCATTCATTATAGTTCGCTTCCGTTTTCTCCTTTGTACAGTTTCCACCTTTTCTTCCTCTGGAGTTTCTCCAACTGCAACCTTTCTATGATGCTCCGGGGATTTTGACTCGCCTGCATGATCAAGGACATTCTTTCCTTTTGCAGAACTGGTATCTGAACCACTTGTTTCGGCATTCTGAGCATCCTTGTCTATATCTCTTGCTCCTCTTAACACAGTTTTACTAGACATGCCTTTACCATCTACCTGATGTTGCCTATTTAAGTCGTCTCCCAGATTTGTGTTTTCAATTCTAGTATTATGCTGACCTATGCATGGAAATGAAGAATTCTCAGACATTCCCTCCTTCAAGTTACCAACTTTCTTATCAGCTTCAGAAGATTCTTTTACTTGCAAAAGCGATGAGCGGATGCCTATACTCTGAGCCTCCTACAGAAAATCAAACTTTATTGTTCAAGTCATTACCTAGATGACAAGCTAAAACTAAGTAACCAAATAACACAATTTGAGTCTTTGATTTTTTACATTCAAAGGTGTAAACTAGTTCCAAAGATAGATCAATTTTAATTATATTTCCATTGGCACAACAACTATCATAAATCATAACTATTATAAAAAACCAAGTAGGCCTCCCATGTGATCCCATACTGAGGTTAAAAAAACTTTGCACATGTCTGATAATGTTCATTGACGAGTTTAGAAAACTTATCCCAGTCCCAGGATAATGATTCCTCAAATTTTCTATCCTGAGTTTCACAAGCATAACAGAAGCAAAAAGTTTTTAAGAAAATAAACTATAAACAAACGACATTGTTAACAGCTTGGATATAAAGAAAAATATTTACTTGAACGTGATTTTCCCCAAAGCCATTAGAAGTAAATTGTTCTTGTATTTCACGAAAAAACACCCTGCAAGCAAATTTTAAACATATAAGACTTTTCAACATATAAGATATAAATAAGGTTTATCTTCAGTTTTGGTCCCTTTATTTTCACCTGTTCACGGAATTGGTCCCCCCATTTTAAAATCCCTCAATTTTGGCCCCTCCCTCAAATCTTTGACACAAAAATGGTGATGTTGACATGTTTTAAATGTGTTGCAAACGATCTGATAATGTAGAATAATCCAGATCAATTAACTATTTACATCTCATTAATTAAATTACAAAAATGAATCATTTATGAAGTTGAATATAAAATTATTAGGGAGGTTTCTTGATAAGTGTTGATCATTTCACATTATCAAATTGTATGTCATGTCATTTAAAACATGTCATGTCATTTTTTAGTCAAAAAATATGGAGAGACCAAAATAGAGCAATTTTAAAATAGAGAGACCGATTCCGTTTGCGAAACAAAATAGGGGGACCAAAACTACAATTAAGCCTATAAATTATAACAAAGTTGATTTTACAACCAATAAGAAATAATGTGTTAGAAATAGTTAGTTAGAGAATATGCTTCTCAATTTTTAACAAGGCTTGCACAAATTTGAATTTTCATAAACTCCTGTCTGTGCCATAGATAAATTTGCAAGTGGATATTTAAACTATGATGTCAAAATTTGACTTTATTGTTGGCATGTTCCCACCGTGTAAACTTTCTATATTATTATCATGATTTGTATTAGAATTAGTCACATGTAAAATATGTAGTTGCTAATGGGATTAGAATTAGCAATCACATTAACTTGCATTTATTTTAAACATATTATAAATACAACGGAAGGGGGAAATTTTTATTAATCAAAATGACACTAATATTTACAACTGTCCTCGAGGAGATTTGAACTTGGTACCTTGAGGTATCAATTTCAAGGCCTAAGCTCTTACGACTGAGGTAGCACCTCAAATATTTAAGTTACATAATATTTTCATCTTTATTTTATCTAAAACTCGTAACTTCAACATTGAGTATTGTCAACATTTCCAATCCTCTCCCCCTAATATTTGTGGGTCGTCTACCAGTGGTACCAAAATAAAAAATGCGAAAGATGAAGTTTTCCCAATTTCCTTGGTGCCTAATACAACCTCTCCTTTGTCCCACCACACAACATTTGCCAACTCTACCTAGTCCATAATCATGAACATATGTTACGGACAATGCTTGAAACTCTGTCAAAACATCTGCCAATGTCATTACAGTAAAAAACTTGTCTATTTTCCACAATAAGCTTTGGAAAAATTTAAATTTTATTCTAGCGGTACAAGGAGATGCCTTTAATGCCATTCCGATCATGAAAGAATCATTATATACGTGGGTGATTAACAATTAGGGGTGGAAATAGGTTAGGTTTTGCAAGGCCCAAGCCTAGCCTGATAAAAAAAAAAGGTCTAAGCCTGACCTGTTACCTTCCATAGGCTTACTATAATTAACACTAAAAAGAGAACTAAAACAGGGACAAGTTACCTTAGAAGTTGGACATCTTCTTCATTTAAAAATTTCGGCATCAAAGATTCTGCATGACTTAACAAAGAGCCTACAAAAGAAAGTTATTTGTAAGAAAGTAAGAATATATTGCTGATAATACGAAATAATTTGAGAAAATCATTACGTAGGTTCTTGCAAACAGTAGCAGCTTTAGGAGCATCAGATGGGAAAGAAAACCCAGGAAGCAAATTAGATAGATCCACTTGCAGGCACTCCAGGACCTTGCGAATGAAAAAGTTCCTCTCCTGTTCTGCAGAGTAAACTTAAAATGAAAATTGATACAAGGAAATATATCCAGCGGCCAAACAATCAAATTTATAATAAAGATTAGCATGTATTTGGCAAAGAACCAACCTTCACAATAGGTGGGAACAAAACAATGAAGATTTGCAATGACCTTAACAAATAATGATGTCCTATGATGTGCATAAGAAGCAGAAGGTGTGATGTTAGGTATCAGATGCAATTCCAAGACTGTTGAGTTCTGTAGATCCATTGATGAACTATTATCCAAAATCCATCCAACTGTAGCAAAGACATCATATTCAATACTTGCATCTTCCTCCATTTCTATGACATTAGATGAGCACCAAGAGGATAAAAAATCCACATGGGAGAGTGATATTATTGCTGTCAGAACTTTAGTCTGGAATCACATGCAAAGGATCCAAATCAAATTCCTAAAGGGTCATTAATTGCAAATAATACAGATGAACATTTGACAAATCAAAGATATTGCAGATAAACATTTGACAAATCAAAGAAATTGCAGATAATGCATCAACTGTAATCAATCAGAAAGTGAACGGACATTAATTGATTGTATGTGTCTCAACTAAAAAACTACAGTAAATGGAAAAAAATAACCACCAACCATAAGCATTACAGAGACAGAACGAGTGGACTCCAAATCAGTAAAGCAAGTTATCCTTAATATTATTCACATAATGATAACTTACAAAATAAGTTGTGATGAAAGATCGAAAGTGTGAATCATCAGTGAAAATGTCAGCTAGACGCATTGCATTAAGCTGTAAAAGCCCTATTGGGTATCTTCTATTAGTAGTAGTGAGATGCCCAGGGTTTCTTCCGAAAGCAGTCTTCAACAAGTCCAAAATCTGAATCATGAAAATAAAACTAGAATTAGGAACCAATAAGAACCAAAATATAAACACGAAATAATATATTAGATTGATACTACTGAAACAACTAAACCAGAGAAATAAATCCTTAACACAGAGCAATAATAAAAATGGATGGAGATAGCCGTAGAAATGACAATGGCACTCTCAAGAAGAGAGAAACCTCTTGTTGATATAGGAACCGTTCCTACACCCAGCACCTACAGTTTCCCACTTCATACTTCTAATGACCCATCTTTTCGGTTACTTCCCCCTAAATAAGCCATTATGTTATTTGCTCCCCACCAAATTAATAATTGGCCTATAAGCTAAAAACAAACCTCCAATGCAACAGATTTAGCCAGATCTAAACTTTGTGCAGAGGTGGCTACTTGATCGAGATAAGAAATGCTTTCTGCTTCACATAAACTCAGCAACTGCATCATGAAAGTAGCGACAGTGTTATTCATTCATAATAGACATAATTTTGAAAATAGGAAGACAAAAAAAAAAAACTGCCAACAGCACAAAGTTCCCACCATCATGATGTCTAGGGAAGGTAAAAAACACAGACTGTTTCTATAACTAGAATCTGTGAGCAACAGGTAACATGGCAGCAACCAAACAGTTGTGCCAAGATTTACCCTCTAATTTGAACAAATTATGAATTAGGTAAAATTCAAAAGCAGGCATATGTATCATATTTTCCGCACAACTCACAATGGATAGTATTTTGGCTTTCAGCCTAGAAATTCCAGCCACAATCCTTGTTGGAAAAGATGGTTGAATGTTTAACTTCAAGATAGATTGGGCAAGAAAAAGAACGCTTCCCTTTCCACACAGTTCCTGTAACCAAAAATAAAATAAGCATACAGTTCATATATGCAAGTATAGTGGGTAATTCATTGCATCAACCAACCAAATAAGTAGAATGATATTAATCATCTATTCAGCTTTCATAGTTTCTAAGTTGGAAGTAGCCAGTTCATCAAATGAAGTACTTGGCATCATGAACTCACACTTCTCCTCTTGGTTATACATCCTTATTGGTGTACCACCTTTCTCTTCGGGTAGTTGATTGATCAGCTTTTAACAGGGCAACAAAAAAAAGGGCTTAAGTGTTTAGGGTTGGTTGACACTAGTGTATACTTATCTTCCAGTAAATTTATAAAGCATATAATATAACTTCTATCTATCTAGTGGTTGAATGAATATTATCTATAATGTTGATCTTACACCTCAAATTTAAAAAAAAAAAAGGAACAACAAAAAGCATAGATGTAAAAACCAGTTTAGACCAGCTAGTCTGATGGTTTGGGCTGGGATTATGTAGGTCTGAGCCACTAACCGGATCGAAAAATGTATTAAAACCAACGAAAACTGATTTTACTAGGCCTGTTGGTATAAAACCAATGGCTCGGATAGTTTAAGCCAAGTCATCCTATTATTATATGTTTTTGCTTTTTTTATTTCGTGTGTATGCATCACCTTTATACAATTGTACATGAATATATGTTTGTGTCCATGTGCAATTAGAAAAAACCTATTAACAATTAGGAGTGCTAGCAACATGCTTTCAAAATTGGCATCGCTATTTTGTAGTGCACTCCACATAAATTTGACAACCATATACTTTTTTTTAGTAGAATACACCTATATAATTTTAATCAATAAAAGATTGGGTTAGAAGGAGTTTTAGAGAGCGTGTCCCTAACATTTCCCATTAATGATTATTAATTGTGTTAAGTGGTTATTTGTTCTCTTCAAATAGTTAACAATTATAAATGATGTTATTCTATATTAGAATCGTAAAATTAATCATATATTTTCAAATTTCTGTTCTGTATGGCTTTCATTTTTTCAAAAAATTCAAGTATGAAATCAACAGGTTATGAATTTTTTAAATTTTATAATATATATACTGGTTCAAACGATTCAACCAATTTCACTGATTTGATTTGTAATTTCTCTGGTAGCCTAACTAAGTCAATGACCAGTCCAAATTTTTTAATATTGACAGAAATTGTGAAATTAGATAGTTCAAACTTTCTTATATTTCAAACTTTTTTATATTCACAAAGTACATATTAGAGCATTTGTTGGTATATCTAATGGAATATAAAACAATTTTGGACCATTGTAAATTTTTATGCACCTATATGACACAACTTTTAATCCAACTCGATTTCATGGGAAAGTCATCCCATCCCATGAAAAGTTATTTGTTAGTGTAAGATTGATTTTGTTTTAAACCAGTGTGTTACTCCAAATTTTGATACACAAATTTAAAGACATAATCACATCTTCATGTGTTACTCCAAATTTAAAAAGAAATCTAATTAGGAAAACCTTATTCATGAGCAGGCGCTCCTTAAACAATTTCTGCTGGCACAATGATTGAATAAACTGTAGAGAAGCCTCGCATTGCTGGCAGAGAAAATACACTACTTGTTCAGCCGAAAGATTTGATTCCATGGAAAAATCTTTGTAGCAAGCTGTCAATGTAATCTCAAGACTCCTAACAACCACGCGAACTGATCCAAAAGCTGCATCCATAAATAAGTCAACCTATCACAGAAAGAATTATAATTAGCCACATGATAAATGGGATATATTATATAGTAACATTGAATATGTGTCATGAGAATAGAGATTATACAAGAAAAACATTTAACTAACTGGAAAACAATTCTATATGACGGTATTGTGTCCTTTTTCAGGATAAAGAAACAAATTGACACAAAAGTCCCTTTTGATAGTTCATCACATTTGAGAGATAAGTATAATGGAATTTAAATATTTACCCATAAAAAGGATCTAAAAAAATGTAAATGATAAATATATCATGAAAAACATTTTCTGTCAGCCATGTCCAATGGACACGGACAGAATGGTTATTTTAAAACTAGCAACTAAAGCAAAAAGTAGAGGTGAACTTGTACCTTTGGATGAGCAAGCAAAATATTGGCAATATCTTGCAACTGTGTCGATATAAACGCTGTTAATAGATGTAAGTTGCATGCTACGAGAGCGGAATGTGAAAGGTACCTAAGACTAAAAGCACGATCTTCCTGCAGCACGAGCGCAAACTCAATACAGATAAACGGTACAGTATATTAAAATGCAGAGATAAGAACTGAAGAAAACCTGTCTGTCTGTACTAAGAATAATAAGCATGTAGAAAACCAAATCAATCAGCTGTTCCACCACTTTCACATCATGTAGAAAAATCTGTAATCATATTCCACATACTGAAATCAGAATTTACATCTAACTTTTGATGGTTAGCAGATCATTCTTTAGTAGACAAAAGACACTGTTCAAACTTTTGATGAATTTCAATAATATTCAACGTTTAGATAAGATAACATGCCTTTTGCAGAAAATCAAACGAGCACAAAAAACCACAAGAAGCAAAATACAATAATTGTTAATAAGATCATAAGGATTACTACTGTTGACCTGATCAAGTTTAGGAAGTCGGGGGGCTAAATCACACAAGGAATGCAACAGGCGAATACCACAGAGCAAGTATCTGAACGTAGTTTCACCTCTTTTAGAAAAGATTAGTGCTGAAGTAAGATGCAATGGAAGAAATCTTGCAAGCTTGGCCATATCAATCTGTTTACAAATAAAATTTAGAAAGAGAAGTCTGATAAAAATATAAAATAAAATCAAGATGATAAGAATTAGACGACCTTCAGCAGCACTCCTTTTCCAGTAAGATAGTGAATAGTAAAATTTTCAGCATCTTTCAATAATCTATAGAGGTCCCGAGAGTTGAGTCTGTGCAATTCATTCACTGCTGATATCAAGTATGTCGCCTGTTCAAGCAAATAAATGGAACGTATTCAAATTCCTGTCATTAAAAAAGTTGACGCGGGGGAAAAAATAGTCTCATGGATCTTAGTCACATTCAGGTGGTTGTACTTGCCTGTTTACTGCTGTGAGATGGTTCTTCCTCAGCAATCCTCATTCGAGTTCTGGCAAATTATTATGAATACAGAACAGCCATGTGTCAGCAAAATAAATCAGAAAAATTTGATGAGTAAATATATAGCACAAGTAATTGGTAATCCAGTATGCATGAGCAAGCATAAGATACTCTTAAATTTTAACTTTGGAAAGAGAAGCAGCTAGTTTATGATAGTAGGCCTACACTACATCAGAAGAAATAAGTAGGGCTCCTATCTTGTAGGAAGTAGGAACTATGTCAGAAGAGAGTTACTAGTCTCTCAGACATTTGGGTACCAATACCATTGTTAAAACACTTTAAAACCATTCACAAGCTTTTGAGATAGTTGGTGCTAGATATGGTATCAAAGACTTAATGAACAAGTGGTCTAGAGTTCAATCTTTGTCACACCTATTCTTCTAATTAAAAGCAGAATTTCATCACAAGGTAACTCGACCTGTGCATTATCAACATTTTGTGACCAAAAGACTATTGCATGAAGGACCATTTTAGATATATAATGTCAAACCATTCATTTGTATTCACCCAACACCTTAGACTATTACAACCAATGCTCCATGACCACCATTTCTTTAGTCTCCATCCTTGACCTCTGTTCCTATATTGCATTGGTACAGAACTAGGGGTTGGGAGTTCAATTCCATAAAATTTATACTCACTGTGACTTCTTTCTGATTCAGTTCAATTAGTTTGTCAGAGCCACAAAGAATGACAGAAGGATTGATCTAATATTTTATTGTGTAATAAAAGCACAAGCTTTTTAGCACTTTTTAATTACTGTATCTTGTACAGTCAAAGAAGAATTGGCTTCCTTTCTAGAAAGCTTCAGATATGCACTATATGCAATCCTGAGATTGAAGCTTGAACTTCAATCTAAAAGTGTGAGAGGATGAAACACATGACTTACCAAGCAACAAAATAGCATCAGAAAGTAATGTCTATATCTGACCAAGTCCACTTTTCACCTTCAAAATTTTAACTACTTCAAAAGAACTTTTTTGCACACTCACTACTTTGCTTTCAATGAGAAACCTAACATTGGAATGCGTAGCTAAAATGTTGGTTCAAATTAACCAATAGGTCGTAAAAACTCTTTGATTACCATCACAAACTCATAACACATGTCCTCAAAGCCAGAATTCAGCTATTCAATTCAAGGCTGTATATAAAAGGGGTAGATTAACAGGGGAGTGTGTCAATGTGAGATTTATAACTGCTACAACAGACATTAAAAACATCACCCTTTATTGGTTTAATAATACTCACTTCCCTTCTATATACATATAAGGAGATTAAAGGTAGACTGCTATACGTGGACATGTTTGTATCAAATCATCCCAACTCCTTCAAGTTAAAGTCAACAACAAGTAAAATAATATTTAGCATGAGAAGAAATTAGACTTGTCTAGTACTTATGCACAAAACTTGATATTTGTCATCACTGAAATTCTGTTAGATGGGGCTACCGTGTCCCCATTGTTCGTTATCAGTTATGTATGGTACACGTACATTTAACCAATTCAAAATACGGCTTTTGCAGAATATGTAGCCTCGCCATTTACTTTATTTTTTGGCAAAACCACCTAGAAGGCTGTGCATCTAATGTTTTAAATAATCCCAGGCATGCATTCATGTCCGCTCGAGAGTTTCCTAACCAAGAAGATTATGCAAAATATCTTCTTTTTCATACAATAAAGAAGATCATACAAAAATAATGCATTCATATTTCTTAACACTATTTCTTAATTCAATACAATAAAACCAAAATTTAGGTCACACAAACCAAATCACGAGAAGTTCACAATTCAGGTTGGAGAAAAGCAAACCCTAGGTATTTTACGTCATTTGCAATTTCGTTGACAACAAAATATAATACTGACCTGAACGCCATAGATTAGCTACTCATTAATACAATATCTACCTGTGTTGTTTCAAAACCGATGTAGCATATGCGGGTGAAGAGAGAGAGAGAGGAGGGAGGGGGTTAGTTCAAAGGGGCATAACTAATGTGAAGGTTTTATCAAGTCATCCAATACCCAATATCTTTACAAGTAGATCTGCGCCCACAAACATTACCTCACATTTGCACGGGTTTTTCCCTTTGACTAGAACTGGTCCCACCTTGTTTTCAATAGACCTACAATAAGATTCTTCCACGTAATCGGAGATCTAGAGTGACATGTTTCGTAATGACGTGCAAAAAATCACTTTTCTATCTTTATGGTCCACGTGTCGTATTATATGCTTAACCAGTTGACATTTTAGTAGATTAGAATTTTAGACCAACATTTGAAATCAAGTATATATATATCAACATGACACTGACATTAAGTCCTCATTTTGTCCATGTAATTGACCTTACATAGTCAAAAAAGGTGCTTATTGTTGTTATGTACATTAGTATGACAAAAAATGGTTTGGTTTTATTGGTGTCAACAACATCCAAACCAACTCTAGTCATATTTTAAAGATTTTATTTTAAAATAAAAATAAATAAAAACAAGAAAAGAAAGATAACAAAGGGAAGGGGGCAAAATCTCCAAAAAGACAGATAAAATAAAAATTATTTACTAGGTAATGTCCCTATCTACCCAAAGAGACTTCTGAAAATAATCCATATACAACCATGAACACCAAAGACAAGCCACGAAAAAAACATTTACCACATAGCAAGTCTAACAATAGAGATTTCCACCTAAATATTGAAGTTTAGTTTTCTCTAAATGCTTAGTTATAGTAAATGCTCCTAACATAATCTGAGCACAAAAAAACACTCCATCCCCATCATGTTGCGCATCACTCAAATCATATTGCACCTCTACTAATATTATGCACCATAATGAGCAATGAACTTAGTCACAATGCCCAACCAGAAATTAGTAGAGTTAAAATGAGCTAAGCTAGGCTCGGCTCAAAGCACATTTTCTGGGCCCAAGCTCCAATCATCTCAAGCACACATGTTGCTCAAACTGAGTAAAATACCAAGGCATGTAGTACTTGAGCCTTTATGCTTAATGAGCTAAATTTGTATTTATGATTCATTCAATTTTTCTCATATATGATATAATTAGTTAAAAGATAATTTGGTCAGACCAAAAATATATGTAATGTTAACCTATTAAATTAACATATTATAATTATACTATTATTGACACATGCCATGCAAAAGCGTGACAGGAATTACTCTTGAATCCATAATCATACAACTACAGATCGATGGCCAAGTCTATATTTACTTGCATAGAATCCATGTGTATTCAAAATCGACTCTTCAGACACTCGTCAAGTAAGCTCCCTCTGTGATGAAGCGTATCATATAAGAGCGTGCTCTCACAAGAAGAGATAATTTTAACCATACAGCGTAAATACAGTCAACAGTATATTTCAATATATTTTTACCATCTCTATGCATGATTGTATCATCTATAGAATAAGTCTTATTACATCTCACGCTCGCTAGAAATACCCCACGTATGTATGTATTTAATGACTTGAACATGCAAAACCACAGGTTCGGCTCATTTAAAAAACAAAACAAAACTTTCAGCAGATGAGTAAAAACAACTTTACCTCTGGTTCTTGAGAAAAAATGAGTCATTAAAGAAATCATTTCACTGCTTTACCTTAACATCTTCAATATCTACCCATAGGACATAACTATACCATATCCACTGTTGAGTAAATGAATTATAATAACTTTAACCCTCATAGGTAGTACCAAGTGTCAACATAGAACAAAATTTCATTCTTAATTTGTTCAAGAATAATTAAGCTTCCATTCATATTTTCCTTAAATATGTCATCAATAGTTAATTGTCCATAAATTTTTAATGGGTACAGAAAGAGTAATAGTAATTGATGGCGCTTAAAACCTTTATGAATATAAATATTGTTTGATATATAACAAATAGCATGGTATATAATTAGACATCGTCTTGATAAATATGAAATTTTTTACTTGAGAGAAAAATAAATTAGTCATTGTACCAAGGGAATAAAATTCTCTTACAGATGTCTACTATATTAACTGTTTTTCTTTCTACTTCCAAGTCTATGTGGGAGGTTGAAATGTTGCCAAATGTCACCCAGCTGAACACCTTTGGTTTCCTTCAATTACTTATTATTGTGCCCCTGCCCACTATGTGAGCCTGAAAATTAACCAGTTCCTTGCATCATTTCCCATTATCTTTTATTCTCTTCCATCTCACCCATCCAAACAAGCTTCCTATAGGAAAACTAAAGGATCCTAATATATCTCTGCCCCATCATGTAGGAAAGCTCTCTCCATTCTTTCCACTTCCCCAGTTATGCAACCTCTACCTATGCATACTTTTTTATCCCCCAATTGTTGACACTACAGTTTCTCCTCTTCTCAATCTATTACTCCTGCCAGAATGATTTATAAGCAAAAATAGACTAAATTGTGCATATTCAGAATGATAATCAGATAATTTCATTTAAAAAAGTATATTGTCGTATTACCCAAATTATCCTTCAAGATGGTAACAAAGTGATTCATTGGAAACAAAAGTTAAATTAAATGAGGGATATTTTAGAGATAGTAGCAATAAATAGACTATAAAAGTTAAGAAAAAATCTCATATTTCATTCCAAGATAAATAAACTATTTTTGCCTATAAATCATTCGGGAGGGAGTACACTCCAAAATTGTATTCAATATGCATTACTTTTATATATGTTTCCTTCGTATACGCATTGACAACTTATACATTCCCCCTAAAGATCACAAGAAATATTTCCACCAAAAAACATGATTCTTTTAAGTTTCAACTTTCAACTACACTTAGTGTTGTCAAATAGCCACTGCAGAGGACCTATATCACTATAGCATAGCAGAATTTGACCTATATCACTATAGCATAGCAGAATTTGAACAAACCGCTATTGCTTCCCAATATACTATTTAATACAAAGTGTTTTCAAATAGTCACTATTGTGGTGCTATAGCACTATAACATAGCAAAATTTGAACAAACCATTATTTTCCACACACTAACTACACTTCATACTGAGCCAAGAAAATTCTACCAAGCACCTACGCTGTGTTTATCACAGTTAAAATTTGCAAAAAACAGAGGGATTTCTTAAATGCTTCTATTTTTACACTAATGCCCCTCTAAATGCCATTTTCAGAAATAAAACTAAAAATAAATAAATTCCAGTGGGAGTTGAATTCTATTCTTCAAAATCACGCTTCAACAAATTAAGAGTTAAAAGAAAACTCGATAACTTGTGAAGTATGAAATGATAGGTGTGGATTGATGAATCAATAGTTATGTTCAGATGATAAAAGGAGTAAACTAATAAGAATCTCTCCGTGCATGATTGATTTTCACAATGACGAATAGTATTGAAACTGAAAACGGAATCAAATAATAATATAATGCGGAATCAACGAATAGTACCTTTTGAGCGCAGAATTTGAGGAGTTGCGGTCGACGGTGACGGAAGAGTGGGGAAGGGAGGGAAGGAGGAATGGACTATGGAGAGCGAAGTAGATTTTTAGAATTAAAAAAACAAAAAACAAAAAAGATAGATGCATGAATCGAAAGGAATCAATTTTAAAATGTTATAAATATATCACGGTAAATAATTTTTACCGATTAACCATAACAGTTAAATTCAGTGACAACATTTAATTTTGATTATAAATATTTCAAAACTCCATGACTCACAAATGAGTTGATTTAATGAGTTGGCCGTGTTAAATTTTTTTAGATTTATATAGTATATGAAAAATAAAAAGAGGATTTTTCCCGTAAATGTGTTAATTCAAAATCTCGTTTGATTTAAGTTAACGGTTAAAAATTAGAGTGTCTAAATTTAAATTTCAATGAAAATAGTTATTACTAATTTTTATTATTTAAAAAAACACCAACTTATTTGATATTTAAGTAAATAATTAAATGAATTATTATTTAATAAAATTATAATAGCCGAATAACATTTGAAAACTGTCAAGGAAAACAACATTTAAAATTTTATGAATTTGTTATCATTGATAATAGTGAATGGTTAACATATTTTAAGAAAAATATATTAAAAAATAATATAATATTTATAAATAGTTGAATGATGTATTTGCTTATTAAATATTTTTCAAAGTGTATTTATTTATTAGTTAATAAAACAGTTGTATCGAAATTTTTTAATTTGTTGACGTACGGTATAAAATTTTAAATTAAAATATATCAAATAATTTTTTTTTTAATTGAAAATTTATTATCATGTGGATGATACTAATAGATTTTTAAGTTAATATTATTTTTTATCACATAGGTTGAATTCACTTTTAGTCACAGTAAAATTGTATTTTAAATTTTGTTCCTCTATTTTTAGATTCATCTACATTTAATCAATGATGGTATCTTCTCTTACAAAAATGATTAGTTGTAAAATGACTTAGTCAAATAAATTACTTTTTTGTCATTTTTATTATTTGATTAATTTGATAATAATTTATAATTATGAATATAAATAAATGCATTCACCTTCTTTATCGTCATCCAGTTGTCTACTTAATTCACTTTATCATTACTATTTATTTCTCGACATTATTCTTAGCTACACAAAATATATCGCCTCCTCAACCCCAACTCCACCATCATCGATAATTATTATCCCTTATTAGTTTTCCTTCAAAATTAATTTTCTGGAGTACTGTACAGGTTTTTAAATTGAATTTTTATTCTTTGTAAACATGTGTTCATTTTTGCTTGATGTGTATCTATCAATCCTTAAGTTTCTTTAGAGAATTTTATTGAAGGATAGTGTCATGTTCAAACACAAATCCATTACGGTGATTTATTGTTATAAATAGTGAATTGTAGTCATCAAATTCATTGCCAATTAAACGAATAAAGAAAATAATTATTTTAAAATGAAGTAAACTCTCATTTTTAGTTCTTGAAAATGTATTATGTTGTCACAACAGTCAACTATATCGGTTAAACATACTTATTTGACACATTAAGTGTCACACAATTATACATTCAAGTCTATGTCACATCACTAATTAAGGTTATGTTACCTATTTTTCTTTCCCCTCTTTGTCTCATCATCTTTTCTCTCTTTTCTAGCAAGTAGAAACACATATGGTTTTGCATAGTTGGTTTTTTTAAAAAACTAAACCATATTCATTTTAAAATTAATATATGAATTTAGATTTATAACTAAATTTATTATTTGGTTTAAAAAAGATTATAAGACCAATTGTAAAATTGGTTATGGTTAAATATCTGATTTATAATTAAGCAAACGGTTTTGAAAATTTTAATTTTAAAATCAATTTTTTTTATTCAAAATCGGTTAAAGTTTGATTATTTTTTTAAAAATCATTTATTCATAGTTTAAAAATCAGTTATTTAAAAAAAAATTGATAAATTTTTTTAAAAGTTTTCTGAGAAAAAATTCGATTTAAAATTTTTATGAGAAAAAAAAAGTTTTTTTAATTTTTTTTCGAAAAATATAAATTTCAAATTTTTTTCAAGAAATAAACTCTCAAAACTAACAAAATATTGATAGTGGATAAACATCAAACTCAAATATAAAACATAAGTGGTTATTCAATCGATTTATAAATAAATCGAATTATAACCATATGATTTTAACCAAATATTTAAAATAAATTTGGAACCAATTTTGAATTTGAACCTTATAACTATATTTTTTTTACAGCCAAAACAATACATAAGATAATATCAATTAGTCTCTCTCACAATAATAATAGTTAAGTTTAATTGTAGTTTTTGTCCATTTATTTTAGCTAAATCGTGAAAGTCGTTCCTCCATTTTGTTTCTCCATAGTTTTAGTTCTCAAACATAATTTTGGTCCAAAATTAATGAAATTTTATTTTTTAAAATCATATTGCACCATTCATGATCGTATATTTCAGGTACAATTGTTGAAAACAAGATCTTGAAGCATAGTGCGACTTAAATAAATGCAAAAAAAAAAATGAAATTTTGAACCAAAATTCTGTTTGGAGGACCAAAACTTGGGAGAAACAAAATGAAGATCACTTTTGTGATTCAGCTAAAATAGAAAAATCAAAACTGCAATTAAGCCTAATAGTCATCAAATTTGTTTTATACAATCTCAAACTAGTATTATTGTGAGAAAGATCAATCAATTTATCTTGCGTGTTGTCATTGAAATGTGGAGGTGGTGTTCTCATAGTTTGTGTCTCATATGATGTGGTATACATGTGGATGTACATTTCTGTGTACACGAAACTTTTAATGTGCCAAATCAAAATGTGTAATTAAAATAGTACACGTAACTTATATTGTTATATGTATATAAATTAAATAATTTAACTCTTTTAATTCAATTATATAATTCAATTATTATATAATTAAAACTAATGTTTTTATTGTTGTACCCATACCTTCCTAAAAATAATGTATTTTTTAGTTGTATCACTCATAGATATTAAGATATATAGTTAAATACAATTAATTTTCTATATTTTATGTATACCACAAATCAAAATTAATTAAATTGATTTTTATTTTAATGTCAAACATTTAACTATTAATATTAAATGTTTTGAAATAAATAAATAAATAATATTAATAATTTTTTATTCATAATATAATTAAGATATAAATATATTTTTTAATAGTGACGGGGGAGTATATCAAACTAGTCTATTTAAACGTGTACCTTACAAATTCAAATTGGCTCACCCTAAACACAATTTTGGGACTTGAGAGATAAAAGAAACCATTTTTAATTTATTTAATAACTACATTATTATATATATACTAAATGCTTTTAACCACAATCACCATTTTTAGTTCTTATTTTCGCGGTCGCAACCTCACAATATAAAGTCTGATAAATTGTAATTATTATTTTTTAAATAAGTTAAAAATAAATATATTTAAAAGACATTAACACAAAAAGTGTTTAAAGTAAGAGAAAAAAATTTAAATTATAATTTGTTAACTAGTGCTCTAAAAATGTAGATTAAGAAACCTGTCAAAAATTATTTTGAAAATAAGATTCAAACACTAGTCAATATATAATAACTGCAAAGGTTTTTATTAAGCATACTTACTTCCTTTTATTGTTTAACCAGGTAGCATTATGCTTAAGTATTAACTATTAATTGTGTGATTAGTTATGCAATAATAAAAATTAATTATAAATAAATTATTTTTGTCTAAAAGTGAGTTAAAGATATATAGATTTATGTTTTGAAAATATTCGTGTGAAAGATGTGAAAGTTGTAACAGTCCACTTAATAAAAATTTGATTAAAATAAAGATTTATTTAACTATTAACCTATAAATTTATCAATAATGAATTTTAGCTAAAATAGGAATGGATAAAAGATAAAATAGGAAATGTTCAAGAGTGAAAAAGGAAAATTTATACTCATTTTCTTTCCCAAGAAAAATCATGAATAATTATTTTATTTCACTAATTTCCTTCCTTCTCATAGCTTAGCTGAACTTGAAAGAACATCCAAAAAGTAATAATGTTCATCATCCATTCCAATCCTCCATTTTTCCATTCTCTTCAAAATATTCCAAAAAGTAAAAGCTTACCTAGAAGCATTGCATGCAAGATCCTACCTCTCTACCTTCGATAATCAACCAAGAGTAGTGGAGCAGGGATATAACCAACCAGAAAGGGGAATTTCCAAGCTTGGAATAGAGGACATGGCTTAAATAAAGGCCAATGACTATTGGAACCAACTCCTTAATGAATTGGAATCCATGAAATTGTGATGAATAAATCATATAGTTTAGATGCACATATCCCACATCCAAGGCTATTACGCATGCCTCTGGTTTTCCTCTTCCTTGCCTCTGTTGTTTCTCGTATGTTTGATATGTTGTTTTTCTTTTGTGTGCCTCTGTTGTTTTTCTTCTATTTGCCTCTGTTGCTTCTCTTATGACTAGCCTCTACTACTTCCTTTTCTAAAACTGCCTCTGATCATGTTGTCTTTGATGAGTAACATGCTTCTAGTCATGCTACATCTAATCAGGTTGCCTTTGACCAAGTCTGCCTCTAGTTCAAGCTTAGTAGTTTGAATATGGAATTTAAAGTGCATATTTACAATTTAAACAAACAACTACCTAAATTTTTTATAATTGATTTAGAATTAAGGTATTATTGTAATATATTATTTAGTTTATGAAATAGTTGCGTGGATGAATGGTGCATTGCATTCATCAAGTCATAACATGCATGACTCAAGTACACGGTGTGACATTTTGAAGATTGTTCAAGGCATAGAATAATGGGTAAAGAAAGAACAATCGGAACGCTAATTGAGGTAAGGGTCAAACAAACATTATCAAAATGTCTCAATTATATTGGTTATCAACGATTTTATAATTGGAAAACCTTTCCATAATTTAAGAAAAAAAAAGAAGACATGTATTTTTCGAAATTTTTAAGTAAAAGAATGAAATGTTAATTGACATATTTTATGAAAAAAAAAATAATGTTTAGCATAAATTGTCTATTTTTTCATGATTTATGTGCATTTGTGATAATAAAAAATTTAAACTACCCCTCTCCTTTTTAGAACTCAATGAGATTATCATTTTATCCCTTATTTTTTTTGATATTATAGCAGATATATGCGACATGTGCTTAGTTTCAGTACCAGAGGACAACTTTATCAGACTTGTTTTTAATTCGTTTTTGTTTTAATTCTATGAATTGATATATAAGAGAAATTGTCATGGACTTTTGGTATTGAAGTTGAAATTTTATTTTTAATAATTCATTAAACAAGAGTTCTAAACTATATATTAAATGTAGTTACAAATTATGTCAATGATGATATTTTAATATCTTATAATAATTGTCTTTGTTTTTATTAAGATGTATGAATGTATTGTCATATTTTAGATAATTGGTAATGAATTTTACAAAAATAAGTTAAAAGATAAATTTAGAATTTTTTTTACGCAAAAAATATATTCAAAGCTAAATATCAACTTTAAAGACCAAATTAGTTACATATTCTAACTTCGTAACATAATCAATTATAGGGATAAAATCGACGTTATTTGAAAACAATCAAATATGTCAAAATCAATTATAAACTATATATTTATCAATAAATAAATAAAACAATTATAAATCTCTTGGAATAAATTTCGTTTGCTTGAAAAGTGAAATGAAAACATCCATTTAGTTTGTGCTTGGTTCTTTTGTAATAAATATTTATTTGTTTTAAATTAGTTTTAGTTAAAATTAAATATAAATTGATTTATTTCAGATATATATTTATGTAAAAGTGACTTAAACAACGAAGCAAATCACGTTTCACTTCAAAAATTATAAATCATAGCTTTAAGTAAGATTTAATTCTTGAGGCAAAATAAATTTTAACAATAACACCTAAATTTGTAAAAATCAATTTTGCACATTCAGAATAAATTTTAGCTCTCTCGAAAGTGTAACAACACATCCACTTAGTGTATGTTTAGTTGTATTTTTGGAATTAATTTTACCTCTAAAATTAATTTTAATGTAAAGTTAGAATCAATAAATTGTCTTTTCAAACATAATTTTTATACTTTAATTTTTTGTTCAGTACACTTTTACGTGAAATATTTAAATATAATTTTTTTTTTCATTTAGTTCACTTTTAATTTAAATGAATTTTACAAATTAATTTGTTTAAAATTAATTTATGTTAGTGTAAAATCAAATACACATCAAAAAGAATATTAAATTATATTTTTTATCCTTTTAAGTTTTTAGGTTTCATTTTAATCTCAAGTCACTCTTGACTAATTTTTGAGATGTTATGATGTAATTTTTGGTCTCCATTAAATTAGGGATTCTTGTCATCTTCTTCTTTTAAATCTTCATCTTCTTCATATCTTGATTTCTTCTCCCGACCAAAAAAAAAAACAAGAATAAAAATTAAAATTTATTGAAAAAATTAAACAAAATATTTATCAACGAAAGAAAAAGAGAATAAAAGTTTAGAAAAAATTACATAATCGTTCAAACCAAATTCAATAAATTTTAAAAACATTTAAATTCAATGCACTTAACTTTTACAAATTTTGAACATAAAAAAGGAATATATTTACTAATGAAATAACATCATAAATCAAGAATCTATAGTTTCTTCATACTCTAAATCTCTTGAGAAGTGAGTCCTCTTATCCATTAAAAAGTAAAGAAAGAACATTAAATTCAGTTAACTCACTAATCAAACATGAAAGCTTTTCTAGAAAAAGAAAACCTTTTAACCAACACAACATCTCTCAATTCTAAACCCATAACCTTTCTCTTCACCCTTTTTTCAAGTGAAAATAAAAGAGGTTTTCTCTTAAAAACCTTAATTGAAATTGGGAAGGGAAAATGAAGACGCATAAGCTAGATAGAAATATAACATGATTTTAGTAGAAATAATTAACTTAACTAACGAAAAAAAAATAGCTATTAAACTTAAATAAAATTATAAAATAAGTCAAACGACCAAATATATAATTTTTTGATTATATTTTTTATAATTTTTTTTTTGAATTTAACCCCGTAAAATAAAAAATAATTGATTTTGATCAAGTCAAATCAACATTATGAAAAAAAGTGTGAGAATATTTAACTTTATAAATGCACACTAACGTATTATCTTTTATGATATATCAAAAATTAAAATATTTTATATTATTAATTATAATTTAATAATTCATGTTATTTTATAAAAAAAAATGAATAAAAATTAAAAATAAGGTTTATAGATTTTTGAAAAATCCGTATTCTTTTGTGGCATGACGGTTTATCAGTTTTTTTTTTTTTTGTAATTTTTAATATGACGTTAAAGACAAAAATTAATTGTCTCTCATTTTACGAAGACTAAATTAAAAAAAAATTACATAGATTAAAATATATTTAAAAAAGAAATTTAAAGTTAATTTCTTCTTAAAAGAACTATGTGATATAAGAATTAGAAAGTGACACACGGTGCTGGAAGTTTAAAAGGCAAATATTAAAGTTCCTTTTTTTCAACATTAAAAAAATATCTAAAACATACTTAAAAGCAAAATCAGTAGTTACTTGTTGAATTGAGTTCGAGTCCACTTGGATGTGGACATGGCTGTTAACTACTGAACTAGCAAAACATTCGGGTCTATTATGTCAACTTTTAAAAATTATAGCATATCACAGCTATTTTATAAGGGAAGTTTGAAAGTTGAGGACCCTTTTCTTTAATTTTGTATATCATTTTTAAATATTTTTGTTTTTTAATTTATTTTAATTTTAATAATATTTTATAATATTGTAAATGATAGATAGTTAACTTGAAGTCTCACATGTCACTATAACATTATATATTTATAAATAGAGATGGGAATAGGTTAGTCCGTTCGTCAGGGGCCTATGGCATGACCTACTTATGGTCTGGTCTGATCTATTCTATTTAATAAAAAGGTTAGACTCAGATTATTTTTAAAGTCTATTATTTAAATAGGCTAGACTCATATTTTTTTCAGCCTTATAAAAAAACCTATTAGGCCTGATAGGCCGACCTATATATACTTTATTATTTATTAATATTATATTAATAATATTATTTTCTATTTTAAATTCTACCAATTAGACAATCACTCAGTAATCATTTCATATTAAGTAGTCGTTTCATATTCAGTAACGATCTATATTTGGTAGTCGTTTCATATTTGATAGTCGTTCAATTAGTCAATCATTCAGTAATCATTTCATATTAAGTAGTCGTTTCATATTCAGTAACGATCTATATTTGGTATTCGTTTCATATTTGATAGTCGTTCAATTAGTCAATCACTCAGTAATCGTTTCATATTTGTTTAAGAGATAATAATAGGTGTGTTTGTTTCAGAAAAAAAAAAAATCAATTATTTGAAATCAAAAATTATTTTTTAAGGTTTAAAGGATGTTTGTTTCAAAAAAATAAATTTATTTTGTTAGAAAAAATATTTTTTGTTTAATATATATAGATATATACATTGATATTGGTACGTGGAGAGCATCATGTGGTATTAGTAGAACATTTAAATATTTTAATGTGAATAAGACTTTTTCATAGGCTCCCAGACCAGGTCAGGCTGGAAAAAAATCCTATGATATGTCGTACGTCAGGCTTAGGCCTAAAAACTGATTTGTAGGTCAGGCTCAAGCCTTTCAAAGTTTGGCGTGACCTGACCTATTCTCATCCCTACTTGGGAGACTATTTTATGTCACTTGTGAGATTATTTACATATTCATTATTTTTTCAATTTTAACGACTTTTAATTGTATTGTTCTTGATCGAAGTAATTTCTATCAATTTAAAAAAGCAAATGTCATTTTATAGTAAAAAAAACTTGGGTTGACACGAAAATTGCAGGTACAAGTCATTTTTGTATGTTGATATTTGTCTTGTAATAATAAATTATAACAAATGTATAACTTAATTATTTTCATAATTTGAATTTAAAGATATTTAAGAGACACACTACTTATAAAATATATATTTTTCTTTTAACTAATTGATTTAAGGAAGATCATATTTTAAGTAATTGACTGATGACCAATGATTGTCTCGTGTATAATTTATACAGTAAATAATCATTAGTGTAATATAATTTTTATCAAGTAATTAATGATTTATAAAATATTTAAGAGACACATTATTAATAAAATACATAATTATTTTTAAGTAACTAATTTGTGAAAGACCATTATTTTACTAATTGATTAGTAACAACCACTAGTTTGTCTCGTAATGATTTATGTATAAAATTTTAATAAGTGTATTACAATTTTCTTCAAATTTTCATGCATAACACACTAAAGAGACAAACAACTAATAAGTTACATACTAATTTATTTGTGAAATAAGATTTATTTTTAACTAATTGATCGACATAAAACATCTATCTCGTATATGATTTATATTTATTTATCTTTTAATTAAAATATATGTTTAAAATAACTAATAAGTATTAATTACTTGTCTCGTGTATGATTTACACATAAAATATATTTGAAAAAATAAGCATATTTACATTTGTTCATTGTATGATCATCAATTAACAAATTGAACAATGATAAATAATTGTATTGTGTATGATTTATATAGTAAATTAAAATTAAACTTAACCTATTATATATTTGTTCAAATTTTGATCTAGA
>JBBPBS010001017.1:18136407-18155628 GCA_037974835.1 Cicer judaicum
CATAAATTTGTTTATATTAATATAATTTATTATTTTTATTTATTAGATAAAAAAAGGAAAAAGTTGATGTATTTTTTTTTTCTATTTAATATATTTTATTTCATATTATTAATATAATTTATTATTTTAATTATAATTGTTTTTATTTATTAAATTTAAAAAAAATAGAAAAGAAAAATTTGTTAATAATATAAAATTAAAGAGTTAATTTATCTGCAAAATATGAGAGAATTATTTAAAATAATATAACAAATTATTTGTTTTAATGCATGCATTTATTTTTCTTCAATACAATGTATTTTATTCATAATATTTTGTTTTTTTAATTTTTTTTAATTTATTAAATAATTAGTTAAAATAAAAAAAAATTAAAACTTGTAGATGATCACAGAAAAAAATTATTCTCACGACGTTGGCGGGGGAGCATCTAGTTAAAAGTTAATAAAGTAAGATATTTTAATATTTTTTTTAAGCTGCGACAGTTTAGTAATTTTTTTAAAAAAAAGGAATATTTAAATAAAAATTCCACGAGAAGGAGCAGCGTTGGCGAAAGAGAGTGAACCGTTAGAACCCTCTCGGGTGTGGTCTTGGTGGCATCGGTCGAAAATGGCGCCATTGAACTCATTGGAGGAAGATTATCCACTCATTGACGCTAACTTCCAAACCTTTTGCGCTTCCCACGCCATTTACTCCGGTTCCTTTCCACTTCTTCACTTTCCCCCCCTAATTTCCCTGTTTCGTCTTTCAAATTCATCTAACACCATCACTCTTCCTTTTTCTTCTTCACAGTTGAAGATTTCCTTCTTCACGATCTCGACTCATTATTCGCTTCTGCATCTAATCAATCTACTTCACACAGACTGAAACAGGTTAGGGTTAGCTATATACCTACGCACTCACTCTTCACTAATCCAATTTTTTATTTTAGTATTATGTTTTGCTTATTCTGTTATTAATTAAGGTGTATTGTTTAGGGAATTCATCAGCTTCTCTCTATAATTGATGCTTTACATCCACCATTGATAAACGGTTTGCAGCTTATGGAAGATGCTAAACAGAATAAACATGTTTTGTCCACCGGTTGTGAAGGGTACTCTCAGCTTAACCTATAGTTGATGTTGTTAAATATAGTATTATGTTAATATGCCTGCCTTGGATGTATTCCCTGTCCTTAAATGTAAGCAAAAATGGGGCAAATAGTTATGTATTTGGTCCGAATTTTAGACCAAATACTTCAACTTCATTTGTACTTATATTTCGGACAGAGGGATATTATTTTGAAAAGTTATTAAGTGCATTTTGAAATTGCAGTTTCCTAAAATCAGGATGACACTTTGATTTTGCTAAAGCTCTAACGTGTAGCTTTTGCCAAAATCATCGTGGCGTATCATGATTCCGCCAAACTCACTGTCAATCTAAACATGCACTAAATAACTGTGTTTGCATACCACATTTACACAGTTTTTCTAATACTTATGATGTGCAGATAAGTGGCATAATAGGAATTTGAGAAGGTTGAAAGTGAAATGCAACTCATTTACATTCCACCCTACAAATTTTATCCACTCTTATGGCATGAAATTGAGACGACTCAAGTGATTTTCCACCATTTTCACTCTTGTCCTTATTTTTTAGCAATTAGAAGAGTGTTTTATTGTCTATGGTGTTCAAAACTTTGCAGTTTATGATACTGAGTTCTTAATTTTGGTTTTTAATAAGGTGTAAGTGGCTTGAAAGTAGCACTGCTCAGTATTTGAATCTGTTTGGTTTAGGATTGATGCGTTGCTAGGAGGTGGATTACATGCAGGACAGTTAACTGAACTTGTTGGGCCATCCTCTTCTGGCAAGACACAGGCAAGAGCTCACTTCTTTTCCATAGAAATCATATTTTGAGTAGGATTGTTTATAGGTTGGGGCAGATCTGCCTTATCCCTGCTGGGGATACCCATTTCTAATCATTGGACGGAGATGCTTATTTAGAGGTGGGGAGGGGGCATGGATATGCCCTGGCACCCCCCAATTTTTTAATTTTCTAATACAAATGTTATGAGATTGGTTATTTTTGAAAACATATATTCATAACGCTCATGCTTGTCCCCTCACATTATGTTTCAGACTCCCCTACTGTGTTTATCCATGTGGAAATGTGGCCTGTGCGTATTTAATTGGTAACTTAAAATGAAATTTCCCGACAGGGATATTTACATGGATTCAACATCATGTATACCGAGGTTGTCTGATCATTCAGAACTAAAATTAAAAAAACCCGCGTCGTTTATTTATTTATTTTTCTAATAATTAACTCATACAAATTATTATGTTCTGAATGATGTAAATTTAGTAAAAAGTTATTATTATTATTATGATAGATGGTTATTATTATCTCACCATACGTGCTGGATCTCAATTAAAAGCTAAACGGAACTCAATTGATGCAAATCGTTGTGCTTTTCTATTTTGGACACAAATGCTTACAGGAATCTTGGTTTTAATGAATCACATATTGCCCTTGAATTGTACAGTTCACATTCCCCGAAACAAGCTGGGTTGCCCAACCCGGGTTCCAAAATGCATGTTAGTATTTCTTTCTAGAGGGGCCTAATCAGCCAAAAACAATATTTCAAATAACCCGAGTCAGAATCACCATCGAAGAGCCTAACACTCTGCGTTTTTGGTCCCTACTCCGTCGCACAATGCTTTTTTTTTTTTATTCTTCTTGCTTGCACAGTGTTTGGCATCCCCTCTTCTCCTCATTTATTCTCTGGTTTTAGGTCCTCGTTTGATCCCCTTTGTCTTGTTTGAAGAGATAGGTATAAGAAACTTAAATGCCAAAGTTGATATGGAAGGGGGTAAAATTGAAGAGATAGTTGGAGATGTGGAGGAAGGCCATGAAAAACCAGAGGATGAAGATGAGCTACGTGACATTGACTTTGGGGATGATAAATGAGACCATAGTGCAGTTAGTAGATTCTGTTTTTGAGGAGTTGAACGCTTGAACTTTGTATAGCCAGCCACTTTTTTTGTCATTTGATTTGGGACTTTTAATTTTGAAGTACATATATGGATGCTTTATCAACTTATAATTTTTGTGCATGTTACTTATTTTTATGCCAAAGTTGATATGGACGGGGGTAAAATTGAAGAGATAGTTGGAGATGCGGAGGAAGAGCATGAAATATCAGAGGATGAAGATGAGCTAAGTGACATTGATTTTGGGGATGATAAATGAGACCATAGTGCAGTTAGTATATTCTGTTTTTGAGTGGTTGAACACTTGAACTTTGTATAGCCAACCATTTTTTTTGTCATTTGATTTGGGACTTTTATTTTTGAAGTACATATATGGATGATATATCAACTTATAATTTTTGTGCATGTTACTTGTTTTTACTTAAACATTCTATATTTTATTGATCATATATCATACATTTATAATAGTATTTGATCCATAATTCAGAAAATAAGTCATTGTATTGACTATTTGAATCTTGAATGGATAACCACGTTATAGACTCATTGGGAAAAAGAAAAAAAAAACTCACTACAAAAAAGAAAAAGAAATTTATGTTCTTATTCATCTTAGGTAAGACAAAACTTCGTAATATATATACATGTTAAGTACAAAAATGTATTTCATGGTTACTTGCATGGCTATGACCTCTTCTTCTACTCCTTGTTTATTAAATGGGTACTGTCAATGTCTCACTTGCCCCATCAAGGCATTTATTTGGTCCCTAATCCTGGGTGTCTTAAGAATAAGTGTATAAAAGTAAATGGTTTACCTTGGTCTGTAGATAATCTTTCTGCTACCACAGGTCTCCAGCTATGTCATCATTGACAAGCAAATAATGCCACTGCATTATCTCTTATTTGGTTGACATAATATAAATTATTATCTTCTATATCTTCATATCTGTCTTGTTCAAGTATAACCTTGGCTTTGTTATGAATAATTATTAGGTTTGTCTGATGTCTGCCTCAACTCTTGCAAAGCATAAGGGTTCAGTTATATATTTAGATACTGGCAACTCATTTTCACCTCAGCGTATTGCACATTTTGTTGGACGGTCTTCTGATTGTGTCTTAGGCAATCAGGTTACTCTGGATTCAGGCTTATTGTCCATTGTTTGGTTCTTGTTTGTTAACTGGTCTTAAATTTGTTTTTTAATAATCCAACTCTTAGGCAGATCGTAGACCTCTACAGAAAGTGTTGGACAGGATAATTTGCTATCCGGTGTTTGATGTATATGAGATGTTTGATATGCTGCATCAACTGAAGATCAATTTGGCATCTGAGGTTCTCCTTGACATGGATAATTGTAACTGATGCAACTTAATTGGTTTTTAATTTCTTTCTATCAAATAATTGACTACTGAATATTGGCACAGATTGTCAAATCAGACCGTCATGTACAACTGCTTATTGTTGATTCAATCTCTTCATTGATTACTCCCATCCTTAGGGGCAATGGTCCTCAGGGTATAGTACATATTTGCATGTAAAATTCCTTGGTATGCTTACCATTTTACATTTTATTCCCTTCTGTATACCTTCATATCTTTTTCTAGGGTCCTGGTTTTCTTGACATGCCCAGAAATGAAAGATACTAATGGGCACTTGGCAAATTATATTATCAGTTATTCATAATCATGGATCATCATAGTTGTTCTAAACTGCCAATCAAATTACATAATCAGTAATATAGTGTCAATCCTTAAATTTCCTTGAGTTAATAATCTATTCGACATATATATGCTTTTGAAGGTCAAGTAACTGAGTTTTTAATTTGATAAACTCTGCAGTTGTTGTCCATGTTCATTTTTTAGAAGTTTCCATTCCAATTCCATTCATTTTATCAAATTTACTTGTTTTCGTAATGATCTGTTTAGAAGGAAATTTCTTGAGTTAATCAGCAGTTATGTGTGATTTCAGGACACGCTTTAATGATTTCTGCTGGGTTTTTACTGAAAAAGTTAGCACATGAGCATAATATTGCAGTATTGGTAAGTTTTGTTTTCCTCTTTCTTTCTTGCCAATGATAGTCCTCTCAATAATTGTGTGAAAATCCTTCTAATTAAAAGGATATTTTCTTCGCTCATCTTATGTAACTCTTATTGATATGGAAATATAAATTGCTTTGTTTCTTCAATCTGATCTGTCTGACCAAATATGACATTTCAGTTAAAGGTTTGGACTGTATCTTTGAAATGTGTAAGAAACAATAAATTATCCCTTCTTGAGAATTCCTCATCACGGGAACAGGCTATGTCTAACCATATTGTCTGACCTAATGCTTAGCAACTGTACTTCTCATCCCTGTTTCTCCTTCATCCTTTGTTTTCTCTGAGATGCTATTCTGATGCTTATTTAAAACCATGTTTCTAACAAGATTAAATTCTATAGCTGTTTTTTCATATTAAATAGTTGCTACCTTAATTTAGTGCCAATGAAATTTTTAAGTTACTTTTAGGACATTTTATGTTAGGAACCTGGTATACGTTATTAGGTAAAACAAGGGACCCCCCTCTCAATTACACTGAAATGTTACTAAACTAAGTTGTAAAGACATCAAAGCAAGAAGACAGAATTCATGAGAGCAGTGTAAAGACAGACAAGGGTTGAGTCACGACAGGGCTCAATATATATTTAGAAAATTTCAAACATAATTGCAATAATCTGTACTGGCAGGGCAGTTATATTTCCTTCTTTTAACACATTCAATGGTACAAATTTTGAAGGTAACAAATCATGTGGTGGGTGGGGAAGACGGTAACTCTAAACCAGCACTTGGAGAGAGTTGGAAGAGTGTCCCTCATGTACGGATTCTACTTTCACGTGATTGTGGAGGAAATGTCTGCAATATTTCAATAATAAAACATCCAGCTATGGTATGTGTTTGATCAGAAAATTTCTTTATGGTGTAGTATACGCAAGGGGTATGTTTTCCATATTGTTTCTATTTTTCAACTAAATTTTGATTTATGGATATGTTACTCCCCATTTCTTGGAACTGCATTTTTTTTGAGGTACCATTTGGCCATTGGGATTCTAATTTTCTCTATGTTTGTTTTTAAAGATTTGAACCAGCTGTTAAAAAATTGAAATTAATCAGTTTGAATTTACTGTTCTGTTTCAGGCTTCTGGTAGGACTGCATCTTCCACCCGTCTGTTTGTTTGAAACTATTCTCGCCACAAACTGGCGTTGCATCAAAGGAATGTTGTATTTTATAGAAATGTATGTGGAAGCTTATGCTGGTACTGGTACTGTTGTCCTGCAGAAAATATGGACCAGAAGAGCAAACGTGCTAATATTTTTGTGCAACAAAAATTTCTATGATTTAATTAAGATCATTTATGTTCTAGTCGCTTCTTTTGATTATAAATAATGGGAATTATAAAAAGGCTAACTTACAATAAGAGAAAATAAAACTCCTCTCAAATCCTCATTCAAGATATAAACAGAAGCTTCAGGCACTCAAAACTACCATTATGAGCCAGATTAGCAAGGCAGTTAGCACTATGATATGTTTCTCTTTAAGTATGATTAGATAGAACAAGCCCAATGAAAAGAAATCAGCTGCATGGCTTTGTTAAGATATCATGCTTTTTTTTTTGTAATATTTTTCTTTAATTTTAACTTGCTTTTCAAGTATTTTTTTTGTTCTTAAAGAGTCTAATGATGTACACTAATTATAGAGAAATGAGGAATTTTGGATTTGAACCTGCGAGGCTGCGAGACATACCGAATGTTTTGCAACTATTATATGAATCGTATTTACAAAGTAAAATCACATTTTTTATTCTACAACAAACGGATCAATACGTCTCAATTATACGTGTCACATTTATTTGTTTTGGCCATTAAAAAATAGTGTAAATAATAATAATAATTTGTTTTAGCATATTATCTTTAATAACTTGGTAAGAGATGAGGCATAAACGTTGTCGTGCTCATTCACACGACCATTATACTACACTTGTGCAAGAGGAAATAATGACTTCATTTTAGCTTTGGAAATTTGGAGTTGAGTTTGAACAAATAAATAGTGTCTATTCGACCAAAATATTTATGTTTTGTTTAGCAGTAATTTATTTTTCTAACAAATAATTTTTTTTATAATGCATTATATTTGTTCACTTTATAAATATTATGAAAATGAGAACTTGATTCTGTTCTATTGTATAATATGCAATCGATGAAATGTTTTATCTTATAATTTCTTGTTTTCATTCATTTTAAAATGGGAGGGAATAGACAAATTGGTTTTTCAAATGGTAAACATTAGTAAAATAAATACATATTTGATATTGTAAAATAGTAATAAAAAATAGTCTTTATTTAAACTTTTATCGTTAGAAACTATGATATATGAGATGCTAATTGAATATTTGATTTATCTACATTGTTTTCATATTAATATCTTCACAACGTTGATTGATTTTTCAATGAAATTTAAATCTATCATGAAATAATTTATCCATAATTAATTTATGCATAATTATATTTACTCACAAAAATATATTTATAAAATTATAAAATTTCATTAATAAATTTATCTTCGAGAAAATAACATTGATATGAAATCATCATAAATAAGTCACATATTCAATTAAAATGTCACGTTAAAGTATTTAACGACAAAATTTACGTATAAGTTACTTTGATTGATGTTTTACAACTTCAATGATGTATTTATTAATTAATAAAACCGCTTAAGATTTGAAGAACTAATTTGCATACTCTAATTCTTCTCTGTTTAAATCTAGCACAAAACAGCATAGCATTGCACGAAACACCAATAATTTTTTCTGACTGTAAAACATAAACTTCGTTCCATCATGTCTTCGTTCATTCATTGATGATAATATATAAATAAAAGACATGATAAGTTAATAGGCAAGATATGCAGTAAGGTGCAAGAGAGTTTCAAGTCCATCAGTGTTGTGCTGCTGACCGGTAACTGGAAATGTCTTAATAATAGCAAACCCTTTTGCATTCACATACTTTCCTGTTCCTCCAATTATGGCAATTTGTGATTGTGACACTTGTGTTCTGTGTACTCCAAAGAAACTCAAACTATCTGCATAACCATTCTCTTCAAACTTTGCAGTGAAACCCATTACTTGACTTATTCCATCCACTGAACTTGCTATATAAAATCCTTGTGCTTTCCCTACTAATCCTGATCCCAACTCTTCCCCTTCTGTTATTTCATCATCAAATACTGTCATTGTACCAAACATCAGCTTTTGCACCGTCGTTCCTTGCGGTACTTGATTCATATTCGTCAACGGGAAACCATTTCCATTGTTCCCATTATTGTTATTGAACACGCTCCCCGTGTTTCCGCTCAGTCCGGTTAGAAAAGGAAGGTTGTTGTTGTTTAAAATTCCGTTGTTGTTATTGTTTTGGGGATTGCCGTTGTTTAGAGGAATGTTTGCACCGTTGGGCTTTGCGAATGCGACTTGAGCATTGAGGGCGGGATTTGTTACGACTCCGGTCACTGCTCTTGCTGTTGGATTGGAGCCACCGAGAATGTCATGCATGAAAAATGACAGTGTGTGGTGCTGCTCGGGAATATCACTGGTTGTGGCTGCGACTGCCGGGGCACCAAGTGGAGGGAGAATGGAAGAAACAGGGGGCTTTGCAAAATCACCAGCTGGTTCTTCTGGTGTTTCTCGTTCATCGAGGATTCGGCTTGAAGTTGTGGAAGTGACTGTAAGGAATATCAATACCATAAACATTATGGCTTGGAGGGGTATAGTGGTAGCAATAGTGTCAAAGCTTGCCATGTTTGTTAGTGTTTGATAGTTCAATATTGTGTTTTGATGTGATGATAGAGTCATGGGAACATGTATAAATAGCAAGACTTGAAACACCACTAACAGTAATGTATTATTATACAACAAAATGATATGATGGAGTTGATGAGAGGAGTTGTTGTGTATACATGGAGCTGATAACTATCTTTCAGCCCTCCCTCCTTCTCATTGTAGTAGTTAGAACTAAACATCAAGTATTATATAAATAATCTGTCACTGGGAATCTGAAGCCAATAAATTCTAAAATACTGATTAATTCTAAATAAATAAAAAACTTCTTATGGCTTATTCCAACAACCAAACAATTAAACGTATGGCAATGTCTACTTGCCAGCATTGCATTCAAAACATTAAACCTTTGCTCAAAATCTCAATTCCAGCACAAACCATCAAGCATCATCCTGTATGTAGCTGCATTTGGCTCACAACCACCATTCTGCATCTCAATCAACATTTTACTTCAGTGGTCATTTCATTAGCACGCTTTCCTTTATGTTTCATATCATCAAGCAAGGTCATAGCTTTATCCAAATCACCCTTTCTAAACAAAAACCCAATGAGACTATTATAAGTAACAACACTTGGCTGTACTCTATTCAGAAGCATTTCATCAAACACTTTTCCTCACTCACCTTTCGCCAACCACCCTTTGATCAGGCTCCCCTACGCTCGATGTCCGCGCATGCACGCACTCCAGACATTGACACTTGTTAAATTAAAATCAGACAATTTAGATTTAAATTAAAAGTATGTTTTACTATTTTATTAATTAAGATCAAGATCGAACGACTACCAATGTGTCGAACACGTGAATGCCTTTGCTTCCCCGACTACATGGGTGTAACGAATCCAATTTCCAAAGTAAATTTTTTTGAAGCGCATTGAGTGACGGAATAATGCATGCACAATTAAATTATATTTTTTGTTTACTATCTTAAAAATTATTATTTTTAAAATGATGTTTAACTTGTTTGAACATAATTATTATGTAGAAATGATTTTTAAATTACAAAATTACTTTAAAAACATAAAAAATGGTTTTTTTGAAAAAACAAACATCCTTGTTTGGAAAAATATTTTAGTGGGGATTAGATGGTCCTGCAGGTAATTTGGTAAAAACAACCATCGATTTTTAAGGAAAACATGATCTTCTCCTTACTATATAGGATCCAAAGTCCAAACCCACAAAAAATTACATTGTCAAAATTAACTAATGCCCAACCTAAAGAAGATATAACAAAATATATATATATATTAGGAAGACAAGAAAGGAGAAAGATAAAATACAGACTACAAATGTAGGTAGTGGAAACAATATTGAACTACATACTATATTTCTTCCAATATTACCGCTATACCATAAAGTCAGCGGTAAGAAAAACCTTCTTTTAAAAGAATTACGAATTGAAAGAAACTTTTATATTTACAGTGAAGTAGTAGTATAAACCAATAAAATATCTATTTTTTTTATTTTTCTGATTTTTACTGTTACTATACCATAAAACAAGTGTAGAGTATTCAAACATATTAGAGAGACATCAACAATAATCCTTTGAGTTATTGTTGAAATTCTAGAATAGGAAATTTTTAAAAAATATAATTATTTTAAAATAAAATTTATATTTTGAAAATTTAAATAAAATTCTATATTTTTAAAATTTTCATCTTCTTCAAGTTTAGAAATGTAAAATTATGTTTTGAAAAAATAATAATTTTTTGAAATTTATAAAATTATGGATTTTAAAATTTTTGTTAAAAACAAAAACTTCGAAAATATTTTATAAATACAATAAATTTTATTTTAAAAATTACATATTTATTCAAACTTACGAACGTAAATTCATTTTATATTTTAAAAAATTTATAATCAACTAGCATTTAAAAGAATTCTAATAATTTTTGCTAAATTATCGAAACTATGAGTGAAAAATAAATAAATAAATAAATTTTTATATATAATAGAAAAAATAAAATAATCTCTTTAAATATTTTGGAGTGGGAAATACAGAGAGTGACGAGTAAAAAACTCAATCTCATGAAATTTTACTTATTAAAAGAAACGCATCTACCTAGTTTGGTTCGCTCTGCACCATTCTATTATTGACAAATTGATGGCAGAGGTTGGTCTGTTGTCACACTAGTATCCCTATGTTCTTAAATATAATAATCTTTTGAGTTTTTTATTTTTCTTTTTTATAAGATCATTTTTCAAATGTTCAACTACGTTACTTATTTCTTTCTAGACATACCCTAATTAAATTACATTTTTTTCCTTCTGTAATATGTAATAAAGAATCTAGTGAAAATATTAACTAATTAATGTTTTTATCGAAGGATAAACTTTAAATCTATATTGATTGTAAAATAATTTAATACTACTTCAAACTTTCTTAATTATCACAATTTATTAAAAAAAATCTTATATTTTAAAAGAATATATAATAATTAAAACTCTATCTAATTATTTTTATATGAGACAATTGATTTATAATTTAATCAATAAAAATTAACATATTTAATCCATATAAATTAAATATATCGACTTTTATTGGAAATTATATCTCAATTATCATTTTGTTTTAAAAAAAAAACAAAGAGAGTAATTAATAAAGCACACGCGTGAGGGAATAGGGCAAAGGATAGAGACGTAACTAACCAAACTAGGTGAGGGGTGTTTTCTTTATAGGTGAGGGAGGATTGATAGTATGTAGTTCAAAACTTCAAGTAACCTGTTGGGTATACTAGTCAATATAGTGTAACAAATGCTTCAACTAGGATGTTGAATTTCAATGAATTATGTAACTAAATGTAAGGCCATAGAATTAACACTTGGTTGATATTAAAGGTCAGGCTCATTTATTAGCCTTGGTGTTGAAGTATGCACGATGCTCATAAGTTTCATGAAACAATATTTTGGATTTAAAGATGGATGCAAATTTTACAAAGGAAATGAGTTTAGAGGAGAGAAAATATCATCCGTAATAATATAATAGTTCATTGTCTAGTGTTTTCTTTTGTAGTTGGTACTCCAACCCTTTGGCGTCCTAAAAATTTATTTGTATTCGGGGTTAAAATATTCTTTATATTTTCGTTATAATATTATTAGTTTAATTATAGTTTTAATTTTTATTGATTTACAAAATTAGTTGTCATTTTTGGTTATTTTTTTGATTTTTTAATCTAAAAAATGATAAATATTTTCAATAGCGTGATATATAATACGATAATGTAGAGTAATTAAAATCAATGAAATTAGAATACAACCATAGAATTTTATATATCAATTTTCAATTTTTTTTATATTTTTAATTTAATTAGTGACATATGAATAATTAATGCATCTAAATGATTCTATATCATAAAATTGTACGTCACATCATTAAAAATATATTAAATTATTATTTTTTAGTTCAACAATGTAAAAAAGAGACAAAAAGTGTCGACTTTTAAAATAAACAGACTAATTTTATAAATTATTTATAATAGAAGGAAATCAATATTATTTTAATTATAAAAAATATCACACATCAAAACTTAATTAAAATTTTAAGGCAATCTTTATCTCTCTCTACATTGTAAAGTCTCTACTAGAAAAATGTTTGAATCAATGAAAAAAAATGAAAAAAAAATAAGAGAGAGATATGAAGAAAAAAAATAAAAGAGAAATATATAATGTTAACAGTATATTTTTTAATATATAAATTTTAATACATTTTTTTTAATTTGTTAAAATTCACACTAGTCTTACTAAATTCATTATGAATCATTTAGTGAAATTTATGTAAATTTTAACCAATTAAATTGAAGAAAATGTATTAAAAAACGTGTTAAGTCGGTTAAAATGTACATTTTAAGTCGGTTTTGTGTCCGAGTTAATAGCAAACGACTTAAAAAATATGATGTTTTTTAACTCGTTTTATGAACCGACTTAACAGAGATTCGTCATATTAAGTCGATTTAGCTTAACCGACTTAAACATCGTAAATTCAGTATAATACATCATCTTTTTAAGTCGGATATTTTGACCAACTCACTTAATAGATATAATTAAAATAATAATTTTTTATTTATATAAATTTCTGGTTTTGTTTTCATGCTACTAACCCATGCAATATTTCGTATTAAATTTCACTTAAAATCACAATTTTATATAACCATCTAATAATCAAAATATACAATATCACAATATCTCATATTTATACAAAAAAAAAAATATATAGAGTACAAACAAAATGTATCTCATTTCCGACTAATCTTGACGGAAAAAAATAATTGAATATCCATTAACAAAATTACAAAGCTATGTAGCAATATTCTATAGACATATGTTAGCATCGTCATTTTCTTCAATTAATTTCAAAATAAAATTCACACGATGTTTTTGAACTTATTCACTATGATCCGGGTAAATTGATCTCGAGTCATCAAATATCTGAAAGAAAAAAAATACACAATCAATATCGGTTGAATCATAATTTTTTTTATCATATGAATATTAAAAGATACAATCAATAACAACTTATAATTTTTTATCATACAAATATAAAAAAATACAATCAATAACAACATGTAAAAAATTACGTACTTGCATCCATGAAATAACTATGTTAAGATGTTCAACATATGTAACATGACATAGTAGTCACGCTCATAGATTTGTTATATTTAACAAATCATCATGTCATATCTGTTTTGTATAACTATGACAAATCTTATAATGATTTCTTATTTCTTCAAAATGTAACCGGTTCTCTTTAAAAATTAGCAACAATAAAATTTTTCTTAGAAGTTTATTTTAAAGTAAGTTGTAAAAATTTATCCTTTGTACGTATTCATCTCATTTGTTACAAATAACTGGTAAAATAAAAAAAATAGTTAGAAAAAAAAATGAATTTGACATATATTTTTTTTCTTTGAAATAATATTATATAATCTAAATGCACCTGATAATTTTATCACAAAAATTATATATCAGCAATATTATTATAAAAAGTTATTAATATATAAATTTATTATTGAACAACCATCTGACGGTGAAACGCGAAGAAGGTGTCATTGGCGTGAAGAAGTGGACGTGAACCAACCATGGAATTGGGCGATGTAAATATGGTTAGAGAATATAAAAGATTTATAATACAACAGTTAATAAAGTGAAAGCTAAAAAGTTGCATGTAGTTAACTGTGAATAAGATGGAAGATAAAACACTAAGTGATTCTTTACCTTCCCATTAAATTATATACACGGTATTTGGCTTAAATCAGTTATTAATATATTGCATTAAACAAGTTTTAAATATTTACAAAATTGTTAGTGCCTTTATACGGTAAACCGACTTAAATATACCTCCGCCTCATTTGTTAAGTCTGGTGGCAGATAAACGAATTAAATCTGCCGTATTAAAAGCTCAATTTTCTACTAGTATTTCGATATATTAAAAGCTCTGTAAGACCCGTAATTTTAAATTATACCTTATGTATTTTATTGGATTTTGGTATTGAACTCAGGGCTTTTTAGCCAAGTTAATAATATTTTGGAGTTTATATGACCAAAAAGATATTTTGATGCCCGATTAGAATTTCTCGTCGACAAATAAATTAAATTAACTGCGGTGAATCCTTTACGAAGAATTTAATGCGTTATGGGTAAACTGATAAATTTAATAAATATCTAGAGTTGGAGATATTTGTTAAATATAATTAATATATATAAATATATATAGAAAAGGAAAGGAAAGAAATAGGAGGAAAGGAAAAAGAAAGAAAGGAAAAACATAGGAAAGAAAAAGAAAGGAGAGAAAAGAAAATCCATCTTCTTCCTCTGTCTCGCGTAACTCCCCCTTCCTCCATTGTTATGCAGTTTTCGTTTTCTTTGTTTCCTTTTGTTCAAGAATAGAAACCCAAGTCTTAGTGGGTAAGAGAGCAAAGATAACTCAACTCCACTCTTCCTCTTTGATCCGAAAACGAAGGAAAACGGTTTAGGGATTTCAAAACCGTCAAACACAAATCTCGCCGTTTCTTCTGGATCCAAGCTTTGTTTCGCAAAGGGATAGAAGGGAAAGTTGCTCACCACTACACTACGGTGCTAGTGAGCTAACTTTGGAAGCGTCGTCGCGAGCAAAGTTTTTACCGGAATTGATCGTGGTGTCGTAAATCGACGTTAAAGCTAACGTTAAGGTAATGGCTCCTTCCAAACTTTTAGTTTGCATTTAGGGCCTTATCTATGGTTGTATGAAAAAGAATTTTGTTAGGGTTGGAGTATTGATTTGGGGAAAATATATCTAAGGCTTTATGGGTAAAATCTGAGAGTGAGGTTTTGGTTATCCTGATGAATGTATCGTGGAAAATGAATTTAAACTCAGTTATGTATGATTTTGAATGAATGAAACTTGTGTGTTTGAGTGGTGGATTATGTTGATTCGTGTTCGTTGTTTTTGACGTGTTCTTAATTGATACTAATGAAACTTGAGATGTGTTTGTGTGGTTTGTGTGGAAAATGATTTGGTGCGAATTATGGATTGAATGTGAAAGTATGTTTGATTTTGTTCTGTGTGGAATTTGAAAACCATTAAGTTAAACGAGTATTAAGAATGGGGAATCTCTTAATGTCTTGTTTACTTAATGTGTGTTTGTGAAAATCGTTTTGAGTTAAAAGAGTATTAAGAATGGGGAATCTCTTAATATCTATGTTTACTAACGTTTTGGAAAATCTTTTAAGTCAAATGAGAATTAAGAATGGGGAATCTCTTAATTTCTTGTTTACTTAATGTTTGTTTGAAAATCGTTTAAGTTAAATGGGTGTTAAGAATGGGGAATCTCTTAATGTCTTGGTTACTTAATGTTTGTTTGAAAATCGTTTAAGTTAACTGGGCGTTAAGAATGGGGAATCTCTTAATGTCTTGGTTACTTAATGTTTGTTTGAAAATCGTTTAAGTTAACTGGGCGTTAAGAATGGGGAATCTCTTAATGTCTTGGTTACTTAATGTTTGTTTTTGGAAATCGTTTAAGTTAACTGGGCGTTAAGAATGGGGAATCTCTTAATGTTTTGGTTACTTAATGTTGTTTTGAAAACCGTTTAAGTTAAAAGAATATTAAGAATGAGGAATCTCTTAATATGTCTGTTTGCTTAATGTTTGGCGTGAAAATCGTTTAAGTTAAATGAGTATTGAAAATGGGGAATCTTTTAATATCTGCATTTACTTAACGATTGTGGTGGATGGATTCAGTGTATGCTCATGCATTTCATTTGGTAAATTGTGCTGACCCGTGATAGGTGGCACCTCGGTAAACAGTATTGACCCGTGATAGGTGGTACGTTTACGATTTACTTTTTGTAAGTTGTGCTGACCCGTGATAGGTGGCACCTCGATAAATAATGCGTCGGCCTGTGATAGGCGGTACATTTACGACTTACGCTTTTTTTTTAGTAAATCGTGCTGACCCGTGATAGGTGGCACCTCGGTAAACAGTATTGACCCATGATAGGTGGTACGTTTATGATTTACGCTTTTTAGTAAATCGTGCTGACCCGTGATAGGTGGCACCTCGGTAATTGGTACTTTGGCCTGCGATAGGCGGTACAATTATGATTTACGGCCCTTCGAGGAGGGTTTTGGTTTGGAATTCCGAGTCCATGCATTTTGGCATATACGCATTGCATTAGAGTGCTTGGCACACGAGTCGTGTTTTGATTCAAGTGTATGATTGAGAGTTTGAAACTCGAGTTATCATGGTAACTGTGTTTAAATTGTTAAGTGTTATGTTTTGGAATTTGGTGATAGCATGTTTGGTTGCAATATTATTTCGAAACTTATGTTGTTGTAGCGATTGCGTTATCAGTGCTAAGTGTCAAGATGTAGATTTGTGTATGAATGTGATCGAGTTAGTTTATGTATTTTTGGAAGAATATGCAGGGAAATCGATTGCCCAATCGATTGGCATTAACAGCAATGCTGTCAGTTGATTGCCCAATCGATTGCTCAGTTGATTGCCCAATCGATTGGCAGTAAAGTCAGTGGCTCAACAATGCTGTCAGTTGATTGCCCAATCGATTGCCCAATCGAATGGCAGTAAGTCAGTGGCTCAGCAATGCTGTCAATCGATTGCCCAATCGATTGCCCAATTGATTGCCCAATCGATTGATTTAAGCCTAGAGTTCAGATTTTTCAAAACAACCTTCAAGTAATCGATTTCCCAATCGATTGGCTTAGTGAAAATTCTCATTTTGAGTTAGATAATTGATTGCTCAGTTGATGTATCAATGTTTTGATCAGTTATGTATTACTTAATGGATTGAGAACTTTACTTTGATTTCATTATCATTTGGTAAGCATTGTATGAACTTTTAGCATATGAAAAACCTTTTAAGATGCATGCTAAGTTGAAAAGGGTATTTTGTGCATTTGAAAACTTAAATGTTATTTGTTAACTGTTAATTTCGGTTGGTGACCCTTTACAACTATTGTGGAAATTTGGGCTTTGCCCTCATATGAGAATTAGGGCGGTCCTACTGGTTTGTACCCTCCGCATGGGAATGTGGACGGAAATGCTTGATTGGAGCTACGTTAGGAGGATCTCACGGGGCGCGTAGAGATTACTCGAGGCGTATAGTTTTTTTGTTATGTATAGAATGATCAGACTAGGTTGTCACTCAGGACACATATGTCTTTCTTTTGGGCTACTTTTATTTTATATTGGAAGACTGTACCACTTTTGTTATGTAAATATTTTGAATTCATAATTAGAGAACTTTTCCGCTGCTTGTAAATTATAATGACTTAATTATTTATCCAAAGGTATTTCCTTATTTGTTTTCTCTGTTTTATTTTAATATCTTTAAAAAAAAAATACACCCTTGCTTTGAAAAACGGGGTGTTACATTTGTGGTATAAGAGCTTTGGTTTGGTTTTCTTTGGGAGCTATGGAACCCTTGGGTATAGATTGTAGGTCAACCTATAGGTTGGGAGTTGTCGTCTGATCATGCGTCGGTTTAGGTGGTTTGAGTGGTCAAGTCCGAAATAATTATTTGGTGTTCATGTGGTTGGAAGCTAATTTTGGAATTATTTGAAGTAGTGTTAAGATTCTACTTGATGATGGTTTTATAGGAAAACCATGCCGCCAAGAAGGGATGACGCTCCGAGAGCCAATGCTAACAGGGATGATCGAACGGCGGAGGCTATGAATAACATGGCTGCTGCTGTTGTTGCATAGACTGCTGCTAAGACTCAACGTGATCTCGAAAAGAGGGAAAGAGAGATCCGTGCTGCAGAGTCAAGAGGGTTGGAAGATTTCTGTCGTTACAATCCTCCCAAGTTTAAGGGGGATGAGAATTCGAAGAAAGCGGATCAGTGGATCCAAGAAGTGGAGAAGATATTCGAAATGATTAACTGTCAGGCGGCAGTGAAGGTCAACTATGCCACTTATATGTTGTTAGGGGATGCGGAGTACTGGTGGAGGAGTACAAGTTTGTTGATGAGGTCGGCCCACGAGGAGGTGAATTGGGAATCATTCAAAAGGAAGTTTTTAGACAAATACTTCCCGATGAGCACCAGGACTAAACTGGGTGATGATTTCCTGAAACTGCAGCAGGGAAACATGACCGTGGGCGAATATGCCGCTAAGTTTGAATCCATATCAAGACATTTTAGGTTTTTTCGTGAAGAGATTGATGAATCGTTCATGTGTCATCGTTTCCACGACGGACTAAAATATGAGATCCAAGATTCTGTCTTGCCATTCGGAATTCAACGTTTCCAAGTCCTCGTGGAAAAATGCCGGGAAGTTGAGGACATGAAGAATAAGAGGGACATTATGCTAGTACTTGTACCTCTAATGTTCTCACCTGCTACAATTGTCGGAAGCTAGGGCACGTGGCAAGGGATTGCACGGCTCCAAAGGTGGAACCAGTTGTGAATGTAGCTAGGGCTACTCGTCCTACTGCTAGAGGACGCATTTATTGTGTGAGTGCTGAAGAGGGGAATCCATCTGGCAATCTAATTCAACGTGACTGTGAGATTGCAGGTAACATTCTAAATGCACTTTTTGATTCGGGGGCAACCCATTCCTTTATTGCTATGGATTGTGTGAATCGGTTGAAGTTATCTGTATCTGCTTTACCTTTTGATTTGGTTGTATCCACACCTGCTAAGACTTTGACCGTAAATTCTGCATGTTTACATTGTCAAATGACTATTCAGAATAGGGATTTCTTGGTTAATTTGATTTGTTTACCTCTACAATCACTCGAGGTCATTCTCGGTATAGATTGGATGTCTTATCATTATGTGATCTTGGATTGTGCTCGTAAATTGGTTCTTTTCCCCGAACCAGGAGTTGTTAAGTATTTAGCCGCTAACAAACTCCAAGTGTCGCTAAGTGAAGGGACTCATGAGTTTTTATCT
>JBBPBS010001017.1:18155847-18182244 GCA_037974835.1 Cicer judaicum
GATTGGATGTCTTATCATTATGTGATCTTGGATTGTGCTCGTAAATTGGTTCTTTTCCCCGAACCAGGAGTTGTTAAGTATTTAGCCGCTAACAAACTCCAAGTGTCGCTAAGTGAAGGGACTCATGAGTTTTTATCTTTGGCTAATATGGAGGCAAGGATAAATGTCAACATAGAAGATGTGACTCTTGTCAATGAGTACCGAGATGTATTCCCAACAGAAATTCCAGGATTGCCACCAGTAAGAGAAGTGGAGTTTTTCATTGATTTGCACCCAGGAACAGGACCAATTTCGATTGCGCCATACCGAATGTCACCATCGGAATTAAATGAGCTCAAGGGCCAAATTGAAGATTTGTTGAAGAAGAAATTTATTAGACCAAGTGTATCGCCATGGGGAGCTCCTGTTTTACTAGTTAAGAAGAAAGACGGAAGCTCGCGGTTATGTGTGGATTACAGACAGCTTAATAAGGCAACTATTAAGAATCGTTATCATTTGCCACGCATTGATGATTTAATGGATCAATTAAGGGGGGCCGCGGTATTTTCGAAAATTGACCTGAAGTCGGGTTACCATCAGATTCGAGTAAGAGAAGGAGATATTCAGAAAACTGCTTTCAGAACCCGTTACGGACATTATGAATATCTCGTGATGCCGTTTGGAGTTACCAATGCACCAGCAATTTTCATGGACTACATGAACAGAATCTTTAATTCATTCCTTGATAAATTTGTTGTGGTGTTCATTGATGATATATTGATTTATTCAAGAACTGAAGAGGAGCATTGATGATATATTGATTTATTCCGAGTCCATGCATTTTGGCATATACGCATTGCATTAGGGTGCTTGGCACACGAGTCGTGTTTTGATTCAAGTGTATGATTGAGAGTTTGAAACTCGAGTTGTCATGGTAATTGTGTTTAAATTGTTAAGTGTTATGTTTTGGAATTTGGTGATAGCATGTTTGGTTGCAATATTATTTCGAAACTCATGTTGTTGTAGCGATTGCGTTATCAGTGTTAAGTGTCAAGATGTGGATTTGTGTATGAATGTGATCGAGTTAGTTTATGTATTTTTGGAAGAATATGCTGGGAAATTGATTGCCCAATCGATTGGCATTAACAGCAATGCTGTCAGTTGATTGCCCAATCGATTGGCAGTAAAGTCAGTGGCTCAGCAATGCTGTCAGTTGATTGCCCAATCGATTGCCCAGTTGATTGCCCAATCGATTGATTTAAGCCCAGAGTTCAGATTTTTCAAAACAACCTTCAAGCAATCGATTTCCCAATCGATTGGCTTAGTGGAAATTCTCATTTTGAGTTAGATAATTGATTGCTCAGTTGATGTATCAATGTTTTGATCAGTTATGTATTACTTAATGGATTGAAAACTTTACTTTGATTTCATTATCATTTGGTAAGCATTGTATGAACTTTTAGCATATGGAAAACCTTTTAAGATGCATGCTAAGTTGAAAAGGGTTTTTTGTGCATTTGAAAACTTAAATGTTATTTGTTAACTGTTAATTTTAGTTGATGACCCTTTACAACTATTGTGGAAATCTGGGCTTTGCCCTCAGATGAGAATAAGGGCGGTCCTACTGGTTCGTACCCTCCGGATGGGAATGTGGACGGGAATGCTTGATTGGAGCTACGTTAGGAGGATCTCACGGGGCGCATAGAGATTACTCGAGGCGTATAGTTTTTTTGTTATGTATAGAATGATCAGACTAGGTTGTAACTCAGGACACATATGTCTTTCTTTTGGGCTACTTTTATTTTATATTGGAAGACTGTACCACTTTTGTTATGTAAATATTTTGAATTCATAATTAGAGAACTTTTCCGCTGCTTGTAAATTATAATGACTTAATTATTTATCCAAAGGTATTTCCTTATTTGTTTTCTCTGTTTTATTTTAATATCTTTAAAAAAAAAAAATACACCCTTACTTTGAAAAACGGGGTGTTACAGACTCGGTCAGCTTTATTATCAATTTCTTCTTTGTTACATTTCTCTAAACTACTTTTATCATGAAACTTCACAGTACAAATTCAAAAACTCAAAAAATTATTATTTCTCATTGGTTTGTATTAACATTATTTATATGTTTTTTATTTTCATTTTTATTTTCATTTTTATTTTTATCGTTAATATTTTTATATATAAAAGTTGATTAGCAAATAAAGGAAGAATTTTCCTCCCAAATCATCGATAAATTAAATATTTTATTAAAATCTATAAATTAATTATATTTGTTAAAAGATCTCAGTTGTTATTTTTTTTTAATAATTAACATTTTTTTATATTTCATTTTTTTTAACTATTCACATGCTTTAATTTATTTAGATTTTGTTGGTTCTTCACACCCTTTTATCTCACAAATAAGTAACTTTTAGTATTTTATATAATAATAACATTTATAAAGTAAGATGGTCATATAGTAGATTTTGGTAAAGGTTGCAATAATAATTATTTTATCATGGAATAAGTTTTTATTATACATGTTTTTTTAATTTTTTACAATACACAAATTTTTTTGACAAGCCTTTGTAGAAAAAGAATCACGAGTCACATTTAGTGAGTACTCAGCTTAATTTCTTTTTTACTAGCTCCATTTATTTGTAGTTTGTTTAAGATATAGGTTGGAGATATCTCACTACATATATAAAATAATAAATGTAAATCTTTTTGACGTAGCAAATTTTTATATTTTTTAAAATTTAATATGAAAAAGTTCAAAATTAGTTCAAAAAATAATAACAATTTAGTTCACATAAAATAAATAGTTCATCCAGCATAAAAACAATTTAATTTGCATAGAAACCAATTTAGTTTTACAAATACAAATCAATTTAGTTTGAAAATAGTGATGCACCGGTCCTTAAAAAGTGATTATCAAAATGTTAATATCGTACTTTTTTCCTTTCCTTGTTAGTGTTTGTGGTGAATGCGACACCATTTACCTCAAAGCAATTAAGAGAAACATAAAGGGTAAACAATGGAAATTATAAATCAATTAAAAACTTCATACGTAAACAAGTATCGCATTGTAAACAAAACATGTGAAATATCAAACATAATACTAGGAATCTACTCCAATGTCGTATTCATCGCAGCAATACTATGTTGTCCAAATAAGTATTGATAATATCATCGGCGCACTATTTACAGAGTCAGTGGAAATAGCTATATCTATAATAATATTTATCTAAAATATATGATATTAAGTTTAATTACAGTTTTAATATTCTTATTTTAGTTAAATCGCGAAAATAGTTTCTCATTTTCTTTCTCTTTAGTTTTGGTCCTCCAAACAAAATTTTGGTCAAAAACTTAATCAAGTTTCATTTTAGTTGAATCGAGGCATTTTATTTTATTTTTATATTTTACCTTATTAGAAGTTGAGATAAGTATTCTAGAAATTGTAGGTGATAGTTATTATTGTATTGTGTTATTTTAATTTTTGTTAATAATATTAATAATAATAATAATAATAATAATAAAAGTCGGAAACTGTTAAAAATAAATTTCATAACTTAGGTTGAAATACCACGTTCCCCAAAAGAATAAAACAATACTGACGTATTCAATTCAAAAACGCTATGGGAAGGGTTTAAGAGAGAAAAAGGAAGAAATTGAAGAACTAAATGAGTGATTCATCCTTCAAGTGTAGCACATTTGGAGCAAAGACAACTGTGTGAAAATTTTAATAACGACACTCATATTGGTAAGGGCATCACTCCATCCGCTTTCTGACTTAAATTATGTGTCATATAAATGTACTGTGATGTTATATATTGGTTATGTTTGTATGTTATCTTCAAAATTAATATTATTAATGATTGTGTTTGATATGTTCAAATTGTGGAAAATGAATGTTATATGATATGTTGTTATAATGATTATGTTTGATATGTTGTGGTTATTCAAGATGATTACTTTGTGTCTATACTAGGTTGATTTATGATAAGGTTGAATGATTTTGGATGTTGTGGTTGAGTGATCTATATTGTTACTAACAAAAGTATCTACATTCATAGTTGTGTGGCGCGTCCATAATTGGTTGGAGCCCAAAGTTGTGTGGTGCGTCCATAATTGGTTGGAGCACACATATCCTTGAGGAGATTTTGAGTTAGTGGTGTTGCTTGAAAGGACTCACGAAGCCCTTGCGGGGAGGTGATATTCCGGAATCATACATTGACGTATAATCTAGCAAATATGTTGTACATTTTGGTTGATTTGTATCTTTGGTGCGTTGTAATTTTAACTGTTAAATGAAGTATATGATTTGTTTATATTTTGCTATAACAAATATATATGCATGCATATTTGCTATGTGTTTGTTATTTGAAAATGACCCTTACATTTGATAGGACATCATATATAGTGTTACTTGAGCGAATAATGTTATGATCAACCTAATAAAAAAAAAGCGAGGAAGTACAATAACCTGCAATTAGAGACTCTGAGATACTTTGGTGCCGGTGTTAGATTTGATGGGTGAGTTTTCCACAAGTCCAACGTATATGACCAATTAGGATTTATATTTAGATAGTAAAACATCAATAGTTTTGACTCTAAGAGTTTCTTTTGTTGAACGTATTAAATTTATTTTCAGTGATTATAAATACTTTGATTCATTATTTTTGAAAATATAGCTAAAAATGTTATTAATGGATGTTAAGGTAAATGAATATTTAAGATAATCATAAATAAATAAAAATAAATATTTTTTTACGTTTATAATTTCGTTATTTAATGTCTAAAAAAAAATTAAATGTTATATTTTTCGTCTAGTACTAACACTTCTAATCGACTTCAAATTCAAATCCAAAATGAACAATCAAACAAATCAATTATAACAAAATATTATGAAAAGGAAGGAAGTCCATAAATAATTCATAAACCAATTTCAAGAGGAAAAAGAAAAAAAGTAAACCACATGATGAAGCAGCAAACCGCATTGAAGGTCGTTACGACTTACGACCCAAAAAAATATGTTTTTATATTATATAATTTTTAAATGAATAAAGTAATCTTTTTAAAAAGAAAAATTTATAAACTGATACTAGTAAATATTAGTAAAAATTTATAAAGTAATACACAATAAAATCCGTAGTAAAAATAAAAAAAGTTATGTTAGGTTTTCGCTGCGGATTTTTATTCTAGTCTAATTTTCTAATTACTAGTTATTCTGCAGCAAAATCTTTATAGTAATTTTAAAATTTAGTTTTCGAATGAATCGGTTTGTTTAATTTATTTAAAAAAATAAATTTTATAACATATGTATTTTTTTATAACGTTTTAAAAGAAATTAAAATAAAATTTTAAATAAAAAATTAGTTTAAATAATTTATTTAAAATATTACCTTAAATATTTTATCTATTTATTATAATATTTATTTGTAGATAATAAAATTTCAAAAAGAAATCAAAATTAAAAACTATTTTGAGAAGCTTTTCATAAAAATCATTTTTGAAAGATACATTTAAATAAAAATATTAATTTTATTATGTTAAAATATTTAATAATTAATATCTCAATTATTGAATATGAAAATTACTTTTTTAATTAATAAATAAGTATAAAATAATTTCTACTATTTTTAAGTAAATTATTAAAAAAAAAATTTAAATATAAAGTCAAAATCACTTTTTTTAAATCTTAAACAAACGAATCCAAAGAGATTTTTTCTTCTGTTAAAAAAGCTAATTTATGAGTCTAGTTACCCAGACTATATTTGGCCCCTAAAGTTATTTTGTTGTCTTGTTCTATTACACTTTTTGTTTCTAACAATGATATACATATTAAAAAATTAATAATTAAAAAGAAATAAATAAATCATTTTATTAAATTATTTATTGTTGGATCTTTGTTGGTGATAATTGCTGCAAGACTTTAATAGTGAAGTTGTTGATGAAGATTATATATAGCAAATTCCAAAGTGTGTGGTTACACTAGCCTTTAGGTTCGATTCGCCCCCACCAATCGGATGCAAATGAGACAACCAACGAATCCCCTTCAGGGTACTTTGAAAACCTTGATATGATTTGCACTATCACACCAAGAATATCTCTCAATAGTATGTTACAAAATAATGTTACCTATTCTTTTCTCATGCATTAGAAAAGAATAAGTTGACTTAGTATATGAGAATGTGTGAAAGAAAATGGATGACAATTACTTGAATTCGTTGTCTGCATTCTGTCCAAAGTGGCCCTATTTATAGGAAAATAATGTCACTTGGGAAAGAGTTGCAATTCTTCTTCTGCCACTGTTTGCGAAGGGATATATCTATTTATCGTTCAGATATTGATTAAAGCATTGCAATGGTCTGGTAGCAAAACGATGTCTCTGTTCGCGAGGAGGACACGGGTTCGATCTGCGCGTCTTTTCAAAGCAAAATTAATCCAAAAATTAACGTCCAGGCGTGATTCGATTATAGATACATATATTATCTAATATTTTGGAAATATCTCACATTCATCTTAACTATTAATATACTATTATTATTAATGCGAAGTATAAAATATTTTAAAAATTGTGTATATAATAACAATTAAAAAATAATATAGAAAAAAAAAATGAAAATACATTAAAAATTATAAATAATATCTATTTTAAAGGCAAATTTTTTCTTCTAAAATAACACTTATTGTGAGACATCAATTACATGACTGATTTATAAAAAATCAAAAGCAGTAAAGATGATACGATATCCCTACCAACCTCCCTTCTAAGATATCAAATAAATGTTTCTTTGCATTCACGTTTTCACATTGAATTGAGCATAATCAACATTCTTAAGTTTCGTAAAAATCAAGGTCATAATATACATTGAAACATGATAATGACAATTCCACAATTAAATCAAACAAATGTTAAAGCCAAATTTATGATAGATTATTTTTAGAGGTTACCACTTTATTAAATGTTCAAAAAATAAATAAATTATTTTATATCAAACATATTTCAAACAACCCAACCATCCTTTCTCTGTTTCCCACCACTAAAGTATGCCGGTCTCCTTAGGATAAAGGTTTATGATTCGATGTCAATTCAATCACCAAAATAACAAAATTAACATGTCATAAAAATCAACTCATTTAATTTTGTCGAATTATAAATATTTTCTTAAAAAACAACAATTATATTAATCGCGAGTATGTAATTAACGAAGTCATTAAACTCAAATAATTAATAAACTTTAGTTGAAAATTAAATGTACGGGATAATTCGAGTTCAAGTCATAACTATAACAATTCTTAATCATAATTCACTTAATTATATCTAAATTAGACTTCAAATTAGGACCATTCTTAAAAAAAATCATAATTAAAAAAAAAAAATCATGGGTACATGAAATCATGAATGATACAAATTTTTCTTTCACTTTTTAGAAAATGACTTAAATTCATATTTCACAAGAATTTTTAAGTGTAAATTTTAAGTTGCATTTGGAAAAAATTACTTCAAATAAATCGCATGTACTTTATTAATTTTTTTGTATAATTTTATATTTGACATAGTTGGTAGAATACCCGTAACTAATTTTAATTGATTGTGTGGTATAATTTTCCAAAGTCAATCTACAATTGTGTCGTATATAGATTGAAACTTTATCAAGTTCACCATCCATTGTAAAAGCAGCTGTGAAAGATTCCTTACACATATTTTTTCAAACACCATTTTTTTCTAACTTACCGGTAACAACATTCAATTTTTTCCATTTCGACTTTAACACATCGATCCTCTCGTTATCAATAATATGTATAACACCAATGCCAATGCCAATTCATGTACGTATTCTAAAAAACCATGCATAAATATAAGTTTAATTCACAACACTTCTATGTTTTTATTTCCACATTAAACCAACATGATTTCTTATTACTACTTATTAGCTATGATTCTTCTCCTCCTTGTTTTTCTTCTCCAAATTTTCTCTTACTTCAACAAAAACAAGAATTCATCATCACAACCGAATTTACACCACCCTCCAAGCCCACCATCAATACCAATAATTGGCCATCTTCATCTCCTCAAACCTCTCATTCACCATTCTTTTCGAGACCTCTCCGACCGATATGGCCCTCTTATATCCCTTCGACTTGGCTTCGCTCGATTCATAGTTGTTAATTCACCATCACTTGCGAAAGAGTTTCTCAAAACAAACGAACTTGTTTACTCTCATCGTAAAATGAACATAGCTATCAACTTGGTTGTTTACCACGATGCAACTTTCGCTTTTGCCCCTTATGGGACATATTGGAAATTTATGAAAAAACTTAGTACAATTGAGCTCTTGGGAAATCGAACCATAAGACAATTTGTATCGGCTCGAACCCAAGAACTCAACAATTTCATTCAAACTTTGGCAAATAAATCTAATTCTGAAGAAAGCTTGAACCTTACTCAAGCTTTGGTGAAACTTTCTAACAACTTAATATCGCGGATGATGTTGAGCATTGAGACCTCGGGAACCAATAGCCAAGCTGAAGAAGCGAGGGCTTTGGTTCGCGAGGTGACACAAATTTTTGGAGAATTTAATATTTCAGATTTTATAGGATTTTGCAAGAACATGGACTTGAAAGGTTTTAAAAAGAGAGCAATGGACATACATAGAAGGTATGATGCTTTTTTGGAGAAGATTATTTATGATCGAGAGGAATTGAGAAAGAAAGAAATGGTAGATGGTATAGGGAATGAAGAAGAGAGAGTGAAAGATTTTCTTGATATTTTGCTTGATGTCTATGAGGAGAAAGATTGTGAGGTTAATTTCACTAGAAATCATATCAAATCATTGATCTTGGTACATATACTCTCTCCTCCTTATGCTTTTATATTTTCTAGAAGATTGTTGATATAATATTTGAATTGCCTTCCTTCAAAAAAAATATTTTTTTTAATTGCCTTACTTTGAGTTTATACTATTATTTATTGACATGCTCCCTCATTTCTGTAATGAAGGAGATATTTGATTATCTCATATATAATAAGAAAAATAAAAAATAGAAGAGAAAGTATTATTTTTACTAAATTATTGTTATTATTAGTGACTTATTTACTATTATTGTTATTATTAGTGACTTATTTACTACTATTGTTAATGCAAAGTAAAATAAATTTATTTAAAAATGATACAATTAGTCTTAATTCAAGTGTACAATTGAAAAAATGATAATTAATATTGTTTTTAAAATTGAAAGATCATTAGTTTTGAGGCAATTTTTTTATTAAGTTACTTACTGTGGTACGGAGCCAAAAAGTTTTTTATGTATAAATAAAATATTTTTATTATTTTTATTCATTAGTATTAATAATTAATAATATTATTAGTACTTTGGTGAAGGTAAAAATAAAACTCGCAACTTTTTTTTATCATTACACTATCTAACTCGTCACCCATTTATTAAACCAAATTATATCCCCTTACATTATATATCATAAGTAATTAATTAATATGTAGAATTACTAAATAATTCTTCAAAAGTATTGCTTGTTTTTGGAAGGTGTATGTTGAGAACAACTTTTTCTAGTTACACGGTTATGGTAACCATTATTTTTAAGCAACAACCACCCTATAGTTATATTTCGTTAGGTATAATATAATACCTAACAATCAATTATTTAAAATCACATTATTTTTTTTATTTTATTTTTGTAATTTAAATTTTATATTAACTTTGTCTTAAAAATATAAATATAATAATGTGACATTTAATGCGTTAAAATATTTTCTATTCACTCAAAAATTACTTCAACGAGGAAAAATGGATAAATCAAAAGAAAATATTTATCTCTCTATTGAATGAAAAATTAAATATTTCTCTTGCTCTATTGATTTTTTTTATTAATATATGTAAATATTACAGGATTACTTTACAGCAGCTACTGACACTACTGCCACCTCAGTGGAATGGACAATATCAGAACTATTTAACAATCCAAGTGTGCTTAAAAAAGCACAAAAAGAAATAGACACAATTGTAGGAAATGAAAGATTAGTGCATGAAACAGACACTCCAAACCTTCCTTATTTAAATGCCATCATAAAAGAAACAATGAGACTTCACCCCCCAATACCAATGATTATGAGGAAAGGAGTGAAAGATTGTGTGGTGAATGGGAACATAATTCCAAAAGACTCAATAGTTTGTGTCAACATTTGGGCCATGGGAAGAGACCAAAAGATATGGAAAAGCCCATTAGAGTTTAGGCCTGAAAGGTTTTTAGAATATGGTGAAGGGAGTGATATTGATATTAAAGGTCATAACTTTGAATTATTGCCATTTGGTTCTGGAAGGAGAGGTTGTCCTGGTATGCTTTTAGCCATGCACCAATTGCCTATTGTAATTGCTGCTTTAATTCAATGTTTTGATTGGAAAATGCTTGATTCCCAAGGTACAATTTTAGATTATGGCAAAATGATTGATATGAATGAACGGCCTGGATTGACTGTTCCTAGAGCCAATGATCTAATTTGTATTCCAATTTCAAGATTTAATCTCACTACTTTTCTTCATGTTTAGTAAAAGGGAATTTGTTGCTAAGCAATGATGTTATTGTTGATGTCTTTCTATTATGTTGGGATTTTCTCCACCATATAACAGTTGTATAGAAGATCAAAGTCTCTTCCTATTTACAATATTTCCTTAAAGTAGATTTTTTTATGGTCAAATTTATGGAGTAGTTGAATCTTTTGTATTTTCTGGAATTGATAGAATGGAACAGATTCAATATTGTTTAAACCGGCTGTGTTTTGTTGTAAAAGGAAATCATTACAATGTTAAAAGCATAGTGGCAATTATGCTAAGGAAAATAATTTGTACGCATTCATACACTTCATCAATATCCATTAACCATTTGAGAGAGAAATAAATATAGAGGATGATGTGATACAAAAAGATATATAAAGAAAATGAATTCTCAAATAAATATATAAAAATTATGCGTGTTTATTTTCCATCGAAATCGCAAGTGCATTCCTTTCTTCATCGACATCAAAGATGTCTTTTAATCATATACATTATTAATGAATGAACTTTATAAATCAATTAAAGTTGATTTGATTGGTAAAGAGTTGTCTCACATTCATAATATACATACCAATCTTTGTGTTTGATAATAAAAATATTGAATAAATATTTTTTTCTAATACCAAAAACAAATATTTGTCAATAATAAATATAAAAGTTACATAATAAATATTTATTACTAATACATAAAAATATTTGATAAATACTAAAAAAAAAAAAAAAAGACGCAAAATAATTCTTTAACGTTGAAATATTGAATAAGTAATTTGTGACTAATAAAATAAAATTGTTTAAAATCTACACAAGACGTGTAAAATATCAAACGACATATCACACCCGCGACAACATGAATTTCTTGCTAGTTGTAGATTTTGAAAAACTAAATATTATGCTTGAGTTTGCTTGCCAGAGCCACCAATAATGACCGAACTATATTACTTTTGTTAGAAAAATTCATTTAAGGATCTTGTTGATATTAAGATTCTTACTATATTATAATTTCCATAAGAGAATAAGAAAACCACACTTGAATCTATAATGATGTTTTTATATTGTTCTTAGTTTTTTTTCAATTATTTTTATCCTTTGTCTTTTCTTTTCTTATATTTTTATGATAAAGATACTAACCTTAAGAATTGAATAGGAAGTATTTATGCGGAATATTTTTTTATTACGAATCTCTGTAATATTTCATTGATATTATGGGTTTAGTGGCCTATTTTTTTTTAAAAAAAATGATTATTTTTTAAAATAATGTTTTTTAATTTTTTCATCCATAAATTTTTTTTTAATTTTTCTATAAAATATTTTTGAGTTTTTATTATAAAAAATTTTAGATTTTTTTATAAAAAAATTTTAATTTTTTTTGGATAAAAAATATCTGACTTTTTTCGATATAAAATATTTGAGTTTTTCTGATAAAATTTTTTTAATTTTTTTTAATAAAAAATATCTAATTTTTTCAATAAAAAATTTTCAATTTTTTTCTATTTATGTCTCTTTTCAACTTCATAATTAGATTTTCTCTAAAAATTAATGCTAATAACGACTTTATTTGTCCACGTGTGAAACAATCGCGTTCACTATTTTCCCGAAGTACATCTTATTCTACTCATTGTTTCAAATTAATTAATGTTGACATTTGAGGTCTATTCTCGATCACGATATTTTCTAACCATTTTTAATGAGTATTCATGGTATATTGAGCTCTATCAAATGAAACATCAATCTGAAACCTTTAACATGATAATTTTTTTTTTCAATAAAATCAATCCCCATTTTAATGCTAAAATTGATCAAATCATAGATTGTATTATCAAATGACAAAATATAATTAATAAATAATTTATAAGGTCCACATAAAAAAATAAAAAAAGCAAACATAGTACAATCATTTCTTAAAATTAATACAATTCTCATATTTTATATTAGTAAAAAAAAACTCTCATATCTTATAATTTTGTTATATATAATAATATATGAGAATCAATTATTTAAAGCCATGTCATTCTTAAAATTAAATTTATATTAATTTTTTCTTATAAATACTAGTGTGATTGAATTATTTAGAGTTTTTTTAATTATTATTATATCTTTTTTTGTTTTTTAATTTTCAAAATACCTTACTTTAAAAATTATTTACACAAATTCCTTAACCTTATTTAGAAAATTATTGTAAACAAACTATTGAGAAAAAAAATTCAGAAAAACTCAACCTTATTTATTTGTAACTTAGTCCTGCAGTGGTTGTTTTTCTTCAATAGTTGATACGTACAACTTAAAAGTTGAGAAGACTTAACTGGTTGAGGTTAAGTGTTGTAATTCAGTTTGAATTATCTAAGAAAATCCTTATGTTTGAAGAAATTGGACCTAACTACTGGTTTGGTGGTGAACTAGTATAAATCTCTGTATAGTTTATTTATTTTCTTTGTTTATTCATTTTGAGTTTTTCAATTATCAATTTCGTAAAAGAAATTATTAAAAAAAAAACTCTAAAACAAAATTAGAATTCTTGTTTTTCATCCTTCAATTTTTTATTTAGTTTTTTCCATTTAGTTTTATGTGAGTTTTTTCTCTTAATACACGTTTGTTTACCCTCTTCTTTAGGTTGGACATTAGGTTAATTTTGACAATATAAATTTTTGTGGGTTTAGGTCTTAAGAACAAATTCACCTTGAAAATTGATGGCCATTTTCATCAAATTATCTAATGATGATTAAAAATTTAAATTTTACAAAAATGCTACCTATACCACTCACTTTACTACTCACACCCCTCATTTAAAAAGTTATAATAAATTACTCAAAATGCCCTTACATATTTATTTAATTTTTAACTCTAATCTAATTAATTTATCTTCAAAACCCTAACTTCTCTCAATCTTCATCTTTACTTCATCTTCATCTTTATCTTCAAAACCCTAACTTTTATCTTCAATTCATGTAATATCTGATATTTTTATAATTCTACAATGTACATGAACTCAATTCAAGTACGTTTATGTTCACTCAGTTCACGTACTACGTGAAATTTTTACAATTTTACAATGTACGTGAACTCCGTTCAAGTACGTTTACGTGAACTCAGTTCACGTACCACCAACAAGTCTCAAACTCTATTAATTATGCAATCTTAAATCATGTACGATTACCTGAACTTGATTCACATAATGTTACAACGTACGTGAACTGAGTTCACGTAAAATCTACATATTTCGAAAAAATTTACGAACTCAAAAACAAAATAATAAACATACTTTCTTAGATAACTTTAGCCACATTGTGAAGCGAAAATTTATGGATTGCAAGTTATGAGTGAATGATGTAAATTTTGAATGATTAAGAGTTATGATTTGTGAATTGTGGTGATTTTGTAATATGTAAATTTTGAGTGGTTAAGAATGACGATGAAAAGATAAATGAAGTTAAAGAATATTAAAAATATTTAAGGATATTTTGATTTTACAAAATGAGGGCCCGTGGATAATAAAGTGAGGGGGTGTCGGTAGCAAATTTTTAATTTTTATGATTGTATATTTGTCTTTTTATTTTTATTCCTAGCTTCTCTCTTTCAAAAAAAAAATGAATGGACTAATTATTTTAATTTTTTTTGTGCGAGAGTAATTTTCTATTAAGATTGTCCCCTCCTTCATCGAAGTTTCGATTGGAACTGAATGAAATATTTCTCTATTCCCCGTTTGAATGATGTATCATAGAACCAACGCGATTTATCGGAATCTATTTTTCCTCCGTTATCATAATGAAAAAGCTCTTTTCCACACAAACTCACATCAACCTCAAAGCTCAACTTCAAAGTTTCGCCATCGCAAACACATTCCTTTCATCTCCGAAATCAAACTTGTTGAAAACTCAGAACAAGCTTTGTCTCTTTTTCACCGTTACAACCAACTCGGTTACAAACACTATTACCCTTCCTACGCTGCATTGCTTTACAAACTCGCTCGTTCTAGAAACTTTCATGCCGTCGAAACCATACTCACTCAAATCAAACAAACCAACATGCATTGTAAAGAAACCCTTTTCATCGCTCTTTTTCAACATTACGGTCCCTTAAAAGCCATTCATCTCTTTCAAACAATGCCGCAATACAACTGCGTTCGAACTTTGCAGTCGTTAAACGCGCTTCTCAATCTTCTCGTTGATCATCGTATGTTTTCCGAAGCCAACGACGCTTTCGCTCGTTCCTATGAAATGGGTTTTCGTCCAAATACTGTCACTTTCAATATAATGATCAAAGGGTGGTTGGTGAAAGGTGAGTGGGGAAGAGCGTGCGAGGTGTTTGATGAAATGCTTCAGAAGAGAGTTCAGCCAAGTGTTGTTACTTATAATAGTCTCATTGGGTTTTTGTCGAGAAAGGGTGATTTGGATAAAGCTATGACCTTGCTTGATGATATGAGACATAAAGGAAAACGTGCTAATGAAGTTACCTATGCGCTTTTAATGGAAGGCTTGTGCTCTGAAGGAAAGTATGAGGAAGCTAAGAAGCTAATGTTTGATATGGCGTATCGGGAATGTAAACCTAAGCTGGTGAATTTTTCTGTTTTGATGAATGATCTCGGGAAGAGAGGGAAGATTGATGAGGCTATGGTTTTACTCCGTGAGATGAAAAAGAGGCGGCTTAAGCCGGATGTTGTGACGTACAATATATTGGTGAATTATCTTTGCAAGGAAGGTAAGACGGTGGATGCTTACAAAATGTTGATTGAGATGCAGATTGGTGGTTGTGAGCCAAATGCAGCTACATACAGGATGATGCTTGATGGTTTGTGCCGGAGTGGGGATTTTGAACAAGGATTAAATGTTTTGAATGCAATGTTGGCAAGTAGACATTGCCCGCTGCCCGATACGTTTAATTGTTTGGTTGTTGGATTGTTGAAGTCTGGGAATGTTGATGGTGGATGCTTTGTATTGGAAGAGATGGAGAAGAGAAAGGTAGATTTTGATTTGGAGAGTTGGGAAACTGTGATAAAGTTTGCTTGCAGTGAGGATGATAAGGCTGCAAGTGGGCTTATGAATATAATTACATCTATGTCCATCTAATTTTAATCAATCAATATGAACCAATTGCATACATCTTTTGTGGTGATTTTTTTGCCTGATCCATTCCAGGGCGTCATCATTTTGAATTCCCTTTGCCCTGATTCTAATAATAGGAAACTGAGATGATGGTTTGCTTGGCACAGAATTGTTTACATTTCAAGGTGATGAACTAATTGTTCTGAGTGGGTGTTTAAATGCTGCTGGGAAAGATGAGATGAAAGTAAAGTATCGGGACTCCGCAATTGCTGATATTTTTTATCTGTGGTCTACCATGGTTGGTATAAAAACTGTTCTGTTAAAAGTTGACCCAAAGGTTGAGTTCTGTGTTTCTATTTTGGTTGGAATCCTTAGCGAACACATACACCATATACTAATTAAAAAAGCATTGATACTATTGTAAACTTGATATGCAGTTTAATAATTATTTATAGGATGACATCGCATAATGAATTGGTTGAATCTATCCACTGCGTTGCACATAGATGCTACGTTGAATTTTCATCACTTTGCGGGACTGGTGGACAGCAGAAGAGTGAAGGTAGAAAGCTTCAGTGTTATTTGATTTGCTTGCGTTTGGGTGTTGTGGAAGGGGTGTAATGAGAAGATATTAAAAAATAAGGAGGGGCTGATCGAAACTTGGATAGAGGAAATTCAAACTCTGGCTTGGTGATGGCTAAAAAGCAAAGTGAACAGATTTGATTACTCTATTAATCAGTGGTTATTACAACCGTTAGAGTGTTTTTGAGGATCTGCTTCAATCTTAATTGGGTGGGTCGTTGATGTTCTCAGACAAATTATAGTTTGTCTTGTGGGTATCTTTTCTGGCATTCAGGTGCTGGTATCCGGATATTTCGCAGTAGTGGCATCAGTAGTGAAGAGTGAAGGTGCAGTTGCTGATTTTGAGGGTCAAGGTGGAATGACTGTATTGTCATCTTTTATTTTATTGTGCTTGTGTTAGTCGAGTATGGCATGGTTTGTGTTGTTTATGTCAGGTGTGTCTTTGTTGGTTTGTTAGAAAGCTTTTTGCTGTAAAATGTACAGTTGTACACTTGTATTGGCATCTCATCTCATGCCTCTTTGGTTCTTTTGTTAATAATATTCCTTTTGCTTCTTCGAAAAAAAGAATTATTTAAAAGAATGGATTTTATGAGTATTAATATATATTTAGAATTTGTCATTTATTAGCCAACTGAATTTGTCATTTATTTAGAATTAATCAGTATTTTAGAATTTATTGGCTTCAGATTCCCAGTGACATCATTTATATAATACTTGATGTTTAGTTCTAACTACTACAATGAGAAGGAGGGAGGGCTGAAAGATAGTTATCAGCTCCATGTATACACAACAACTCCTCTCATCAACTCCATCATATCATTTTGTTGTATAATAATACATTACTGTTAGTGGTGTTTCAAGTCTTGCTATTTATACATGTTCCCATGACTCTATCATCACATCAAAACACAATATTGAACTATCAAACACTAACAAACATGGCAAGCTTTGACACTATTGCTACCACTATACCCCTCCAAGCCATAATGTTTATGGTATTGATATTCCTTACAGTCACTTCCACAACTTCAAGCCGAATTCTCGATGAACGAGAAACACCAGAAGAACCAGCTGGTGATTTTGCAAAGCCCCCTGTTTCTTCCATTCTCCCTCCACTTGGTGCCCCGGCAGTCGCAGCCACAACCAGTGATATTCCCGAGCAGCACCACACACTGTCATTTTTCATGCATGACATTCTCGGTGGCTCCAATCCAACAGCAAGAGCAGTGACCGGAGTCGTAACAAATCCCGCCCTCAATGCTCAAGTCGCATTCGCAAAGCCCAACGGTGCAAACATTCCTCTAAACAACGGCAATCCCCAAAACAATAACAACAACGGAATTTTAAACAACAACAACCTTCCTTTTCTAACCGGACTGAGCGGAAACACGGGGAGCGTGTTCAATAACAATAATGGGAACAATGGAAATGGTTTCCCGTTGACGAATATGAATCAAGTACCGCAAGGAACGACGGTGCAAAAGCTGATGTTTGGTACAATGACAGTATTTGATGATGAAATAACAGAAGGGGAAGAGTTGGGATCAGGATTAGTAGGGAAAGCACAAGGATTTTATATAGCAAGTTCAGTGGATGGAATAAGTCAAGTAATGGGTTTCACTGCAAAGTTTGAAGAGAATGGTTATGCAGATAGTTTGAGTTTCTTTGGAGTACACAGAACACAAGTGTCACAATCACAAATTGCCATAATTGGAGGAACAGGAAAGTATGTGAATGCAAAAGGGTTTGCTATTATTAAGACATTTCCAGTTACCGGTCAGCAGCACAACACTGATGGACTTGAAACTCTCTTGCACCTTACTGCATATCTTGCCTATTAACTTATCATGTCTTTTATTTATATATTATTATCAATGAATGAGTGAATGAACTTTATGTTTTAGCTTACAAAACTAGCAAAATACTTGTGTTTCGTGTAATGAATCTTAATCAGTGATTTTATTGTACTATATTGCTTTGACATTATATTATTATTCTGTCATATGAATTCTAATACTAGAATGCCAGGCCTTGAAACACTGTCTAAGACTCTTTTTCGGGTCAAAAAACACTTAGACTTGAACATGTAGCCTTGCCATCATTACAGTTCTATGATTGTGACTCAGACAGGTTTTCAGATAAGTTGTTCTCTCCCAAGTTTGTATTACTACTATTTGTATTCTAGATTAGTTATCTCACATGTTATTCTCAAGTTGAGAATAAAACAAAGGAATAAAATGTAACTATCTATCTATCCTAAGTAAACAGTAATTTGAAAAAGTGTTTCCATCCCATTAGTAATTTGGTGTTGTTGTTAAGGCAATGGAAATTCCCAACTTTGGCAGATCCTCTTGCATTTTAATATTTTCCAGTTCCTTTAACTACAGCAACATAGGACTCATGTGTACCCATTCTATGCTCACCAAAGAAACTAATACGATCAGAATTATTATCCTCATATTTTAAAAAAATGCGTGATGCAATAAATAGAACAAATCCTGGTCAAACCACATGCCTCAATCTAGTAAGTTTGAATTGTATATGATTTACCAGCACAACCCAATCATATTTCGCTTGGTTGAATAATATTAATTTTTTTGAAGGTGTTGCTATGGACACTTGTTAACGGAAAAAAAAAATAGAAACTTTGCATTTAAGAAAACAAATTTTGAAATTTTAAGAATTTTAACACAATTTTAATACATCTTTAAAATATATTTTTTTTGTGAATAACCATTTTATTTTGTAAGAAAAATTATGAGACTTAATTTAATTGATAAAAATAAATCAAACTACTTCAGAAAAAGACATTTAGCATCCTATAAATAATTATAAATAAAAAAAGACAATTTGCCTTAGCATTGCTCAATAAATTAATCACTTTTATCCTTTAGTTTCTTTAGCATTCAAACAAAGTTTGAGTAACAAAACATTTGAACAAAGTCATCCAATGACAACTATTATTCAATAATATCAACAATATTTGACAATTCTAAAAGATCCATAACATATCTGAAGAAACATAAAACATGAAATTGTAAATGTTAAGGTAGAAGAAACATTGTAAATTGTAAATTATAAATTTTATAGAGCAAATGTTAAGGTAGAAGAAACATAAAACAAGGGAATTAAGAAATCATTATTTTGGCTAATGAAGTTGAAAACTCAGTAGTTATCATAGATGATAGAGGGTAATAACAACTTAGACAACTAACTACTATAACATGAAATTTAAATTTAGACAGTCTGAAATTAATCATCAATGTCTAACTTTGTGAATGTGGACCCGTAGAGAATACCGGTCCCTGTAACAAACTGCAGGAGATTAAGGGTAGGTAGCGTAGTATAAAGTGTATTGTGTGTGTGATGAAAGAGTGCAGGAAAAATTGGTCCCACTAGTAATTTGGTATGACCCACAACAACTACAAGGTAGCATTTAGCAAAAATGGATTTAGGTGAAAAAGAAAATACAAGGCAAAAAATGCATCCCAAACCAGCCTGTCCTGGCCTTAAGTGCTGCCTGCTATCACACTGTCAGTCTCGCATGCATTAACTTGTCTCCACAACTATTCATATCATTGCTTTTCAAGTGCTCCATTTCATGCTATTCATAATTAATTACTCCTTCTATACTTATCAATAATTTCGACACACATTAGGATTCACAAGTCATCAAACTTATAAAAACCAAATTGCATTTTGGTACTACAAGTTGCTATGACCCCACCAACTAATCATGCATTCTCACTTTTTTGTACTCACATTCTTAACTATTTAAATTAAAATATAAAATTTGACATAAAATAGGATATAAATATAATATTTTTATATTTTATGAAAAATTAAACATGATCTCATTATATCTTATATAGTGTTGTATTTATATTCCATTTTATGTCAAATTTAAATTTTATATTCCGATAACATTCATAAAAAAGCCACATTCCTTAACGTTCATCAAACAAACATTAAAATACATAGTGAAAGGTAGAGGTGGAAAAAGAAGTTTATGGGAAATAAGATGATGATAATGTTGGAGACGACCATAGCTGTGCACTCTTCACCTTGGATACACTCTCCAGTACACTTGATGGCGTCACGTTTCCGATAATGGTTACTTTCTTTGTCTCCATTTCTATGCTGAATGATGTCACTCCTACATAGAATTATCATTAACCAAAAACTATAAAGCTTATATAAAAATAAAAAATTATACACTTGAGTCCGTTTGATAATGCAAAAAAAAAAACGAGCTAATATCGTTCAAGCCAATAACTATATTTGTTAACTATTTTTCTTCCGAATTTATAACGTTTTTTTTTAGTTTAGTGTTTTTTATTAATTAAATGTGAAATTACAATCTATAGTTTCTCATTAAATTTAAATATTGATTATAAAAATATATTTTTTTATGTTATTTTAATTTTCTCAAATACTTCAATTAAAATTAGCTAACTTAATACTTATTCGTTATTTTTGCCAATCAAAATCTTAATATAATATATGGAGAAAGAAAACCATTTATGGAATTTAATCTAACATTGAACTCATAAAAACAAGAAGTACTCGACCCTACCTTCCATTTTTGAGATATGTTTTCTGACTTTTCCTTCGCAGGCTCTGCAGTGCAATGACACCCTTAGAACCACAACCTGCAGATTTCATAACAATATTTTATTACAGGCTATGAAACTCTTACACAAATATAGATATTAGACATAAATACATAATTGTCAATAATAATTTAAAAAAATAAAAATAATTAAATTATATTTTAAATAAAAATGATTTAATCATATACTTCAATGTTGTATTAGATGTCGGATACCATACAATTTTAATAAAAAATGTCATTGTTATATGATTATGATCATATATTTCGATGTTTGAATTAGAGTGGAACATCATACACATCTTCAATTAAAAGTGTTCATACCATATAGATTATGATCACAAACATCGTTTGAACGTATTCAATTAAAAGTGTTCATATCATATAGATTATGACCACGACCTCGTTTGTATCAAATGTTAAAAGTGTCCATATGTTATATAGTTTATGATCTTATGTAAAAAAAAAAACATAGTTAATAACAATAAGTTTAACAACCTAAATTCTCCCTACAAAAATACCAACTAAAACATAAAACATAATGTAATAAAAATAAAAACCTGGTCCTTGGAGGAGAGAGGTGAAGAAGAGAACCTAACAAGAGCATGAGAATCCTTTCTTTTCATATCCATGGACATGGTTTTAGAATCAAGCTTAGAAACCATTTTGTTGGACTCAGAAACCCAATCGATGAATGGTTTATCATCAAGGAGATATCTTCTAGAAGAATCAGCAACAGTTGGATAATTAGAAGTCAAATCTTTAACATGAACAGAGCTTTTTCTACGTGTGTCATTGTTTACTTGTTTATCAGCTGAACTCTTTCTGTGTTTCTCAAAGTAAGGCTTAGGATTAATAGGTAGTAATAATTGAGATGAACAAGGAGCACGATGAAGTTGGTTTTTCCTTCTTTCATGTTCGTAGTAGCTTTTGGTGCTTCTGCTTCTTCGAAGCATAATAGAACTTTGATGTATTACTTCTGTTGAAGCAGGGGAAGAACAGAACATGTCCATTCGTTTCATTATGATATTTGAAATTTTGAAATGAGTTCTTCGAAGGAAAATGGTTTTTAACAAGTAGATGATGCTAGTGAAGGCATAGAGAGTGTAACCGAAGGGTGTTTTTAATGATGGAAAAAGAGTGTGATAATGCATTATTTGGTCCCACTTTGTAATGATTCTTTCCAAGATTTGAGATTAATGTGGATCTTCAAAGTTGTATTTTATTTTTATAACTTGGAAAGTGTTTCATATGCAATATAGTGGGATATAGAGGGAAGAATCATTCAAAACTATAAGGATGATGGGTTTTTAATAATAATTAGTTTTCTTGTAACTAGAAATTCATGATATTATTGATTTTCACTATTAAGATGGTATTCTAACTGTGTTGATTTGTCAAAAATAAAATATGAAAAATGGATATTTGTATAAAAATTCTATTAATATATATACTTTTATTATCTCAATCGTAAAAACGCAGAGAAATGTGAATTTTTATTTAATGGTAATTGTATTAATATTGATTGTTATTTAAATTTTAACTAATTTTTAAACATTACTTCAAAAAATTCGTATTAAAAATAAATGTGTTAAAACAATAACGATAATTGTCATTGTTTTTCATATGAAAAAAATACTTCCTTTCTAATTGTTATTATGAGAGAATGAATTGAGTTTGTATACATTTTTTATGCTAATATTGAAATAGTCTTTTTAGCAATATTTGTGTGACCACTCTCATTTCATAAAGTATTTTGTGTTGGATCGCATGTGATACTTTTTTGCATCTTAACAAACTGCCTTGATTCTTTTCCTCATTATTATGTTTTTTAGTTGTTTTAAAATCAGAAAGTGTGCTAGCTAGTCTTTGTTGTGATATGATTACTACCACTAGTTGTGGAATTAACAAAAGTTTAGGGATGACTAACAACTTCTATTATTGGTGCATCATTGGTTCATAGATGACTCTCTTTTTCTACAAAACAATGGGCCCACAATTTAAGTTTTTATGAATTCTAATTTTACTACTTTTTCATGTTTTGGATGCAAATTTGTGGCATGGTGTGCCATTGATGTGGATGGCTAGAAATTAAAAAGTAATGTTTGAGTGCAGCCTACAAACTTAGGAAGACACGTTTAAAGATGAAATTTTGGAAGTGTTAGAAAAATAAAACCACTAGAAGACATTAAATTCAACGAATTTACTTACTTGCATAAAAAAATAAATATATAATCACACAACAAGGTCATAAAATTTTGACACAATAGTTTTCATGTTACACGTTGTGTTTTTAAGTTGTTGCCGACGTTTTGAAAATAAAAGTAGTTGTCCATTTGGACCATTTGGATTAGAGAGGATAAATAATAGGTTAATAGGTCGGTTATGGAGAACTACGCAAGTTTCAACAAAGATAAAAGGTTGGAAAAAAAATTTATTTAGCCGCATGAATTTAGTAAAAGCAAAATGATTAGTATAATGATACATCACTTTTTAATTTTGTCAAAACAATTACACATCAAGAGGTGCAAAGTGCAAGAAAAGCTTGAACCTCTACTACTTGTGCTTGTGGAATTTGAGGAATAACGTAGTCTTTGAAGGAGAGGTTGCTTGCTTGTGTAAAGTGTTGGTAGATATCAAATATTTTTCTTGGTTCAGGTTTAATTCAAAGGTGGCATTGAAAATTGACTATGTATTTTCAAATTTGTGTGTTAATCATTTATGTTATTTAAGGCCTTTAACCTTTTTGAAGTTGGTTTGAGTATCCTTGAAATTCTCTTTAATTTTCATTTTGTTTATAAAAAAAAATACGGGTTCCTTGTTTGTGAGTTATGTTTCTTTTGTTTGTGCATATATATAATCATATTTATTTAATAAAAATCAAACGAGTGATTCTATCAAGTTATTACAACACATTAAAATTTTAGTAGATAAGCACAAGCGTATGGGCACTTTTAGAGTGGGTTTGGTTCCACGGAAGGGGTGGAGGGATTTCAAATGAGAGGAGAGAAAAAATGAGGAAAAATAAATATATGTTTTGTTCAAAAAACGAGAATAAAGATTTTTAATAGTTTTATGTTTCATTCAAGAGGATAAGAGATATTTAAAATGATTTTTTTAATTATGTTGAGCTCCTTTCATTCTCTCTACCTACCTCCAACCAAACATATTCTTACTTGCTTTGGTGAGAATTTATGTAGAATGAAAAAATATCATTGCATTAAGTTGATCTTGCTTTGAGGTTTTTGGTAACTAATATCTAGATATGAATCACGTCAGATTCAGTTTTGAAATAATTAGCTATCTTAAAATGAAAAGAAGTGAATGAGAGAGATATACATCGAATATATATTTAATTCAAAAGAGATAAAAAAAAACTTTTAAATAATTGAGTTTAGTTCAAAGTATTAATTCTATTGTTTAGTTATTTGATGATAGAATAAAGCATAAAAAGTATGATATCATCTCATCCACCTCAAATTGGAGGGAAGAGAAATGATGGAATGCATTTCATCATATGTCACTCCATTCCATTAATTTCTTAAAAATCCAAACAATGGACCTTAATAGTTATCACTCCATTTCATTCATTTTTTAAAAATTCAAACAATAGAACCTCATAAGTTACTACCCTATTCCATCATATTCCATCAATACAAACAAATGGTTAAATAATTTTTAAGTCATTTTAGTCTTCTCCCCTTCAAATCTCTCAAAATAAATAAGACAAAAATAAATTTAGGAAAAATTTCGCTATACTCCGCTCACCTCTTAAATTTAACCAACCACACATTAAAAAAATATATTCTTTCATTCCCTACTCTCCATCCAAACTAATCATAGAATTCCATGTTATTTGCTAATTGGAGGACTACTTAGAGCCCCATAATTTATCATTAATTCAATTTTATTTCACAAAAAATAGTAACTTTTTCAACATTAACTATCTCTAATGATGTTCTTCTCCATTTATATGTGATCTTTATATTATCTTTTTTTTCTTTTCTAAATAGTCCGACAACAATACTCTCTCACACACAAGATAGAAAAGACAAGTATTTTGGATTTTCTATCATATTAAATGTCCTCACATCTTTCTTCTATGCATTGTATTTATGATAAAATATTTCTACATATTTCTATCGTGGCTTAATAATATAAAAATTTAATTGCAGTTTTGATCTTCTTATTTTTATCAATTTGACGAAATTGGTCATTCTATTTTAGAATCAAACACTTTTGGTGTTTCTTGAATTTTTAATTAAAAAATTATAATATAACATATTTTAAATGATTTGACATAAGATATATGATTATATTGGATGATTAATATTCATGAAATTGCAACAAAACCCTATAAAATTTCAAGTTTCTATTTATGAAATTATTTAATTTTTTTTAATTTAATTAATACAATATAAATAATTAATACATCTAAATGGTTCTATATTATAAAATTGTATGTCACATCATTTAACATATATTCAATCGTTATCTTTTTAGTTAAAAAATATGAAGAAAATATCAAAACTATTAGATTTTAAAATAAATGAACAATTTAGTGAATTGGTGAAAATATGAAAATTAAAACTGTAATATAGGATAATATAAATTATCAAAGTCATGAACCACATAAATCTATGGGCGAAAACATGATGGTGAGTCTACTCCTCTAGAAGAGAAGACCCAAAAAACCCGGAGCAAACAACCTGATAGTACATGTTTGATCTCACTTTTGGAAGACACACCATCGATTTTGATAGCATAAAATTGATTTTGGCTCCATTTCCTACAACTTTTTCCAAAAATAATTTTTATAGTATTTTTTATTTTTTGTCACAACTTTTTTTAAAAAAAATGTTAAAAATAAGGTTTCAAATGAAAAAATCGGTTTAAATAAATTGTTCTTCAAATATTATTTTAAATATTTTATTTATTTGTTGTAACTTTTTTTAGATAATAAAATTTTAAAAAATAATTAAAATAAAAAGCTATTTTGAGAAATTATTCATCAAAATCATTTTGGAGAGTTACTTTTTATTTTTGATTTTTTTTAACAGAAAATAGATATATTTATAAAAAAAACAATATAATTTTTATCATGAAATAATCTCTAATAATGAATATCTAAATTATTGAAGTCATATAATTACCTTTTTAATCAGTAACAAATAAATTCAAAATTACTTCTATAATTTTCATAAAAAATCATTTTTGAAAATATAAAATCAAAATCACTTTTCAAAAATCTAAAACAAACAAACCCTTTGTTATGTTTTGGTGATTGATATCTAGTACAATTAATTTTTTTTGCTCAAAAAAGTATTTTTACACTAGAATTTATTATTTACTTACTTTTACCTAAATATATCCAAAAGATTTAATTTATATAAATTATTAATATAAAAAAAAATTACGCTAACATAAATAAAACTGATATCTAAATATACATTATCTTATTTTTAATTAAATATAATTCATTCAATATTCATTTCATTCATTGCAAAACCAAATATAAATAAGAACTTGAACTCAATAAGTTGAGATTACAAAGGTAAACTCTTGAGCCACCACCTCAAATGTTAAACATATATTCATTGTTTTAGCTTTTTTTTTTTTTTTT
>JBBPBS010001017.1:18182360-18210796 GCA_037974835.1 Cicer judaicum
TTTTTTTTATCAGCAGTTTTAGTTGAAGTCTTGAAAACCAAATAAAATGAAAAGTTTCCTTTGTACTCCACAATTTGCCTTATACCCCCAAAATATTTCAAAAATACTAAAGTACTTTCAATTTTTTTTTTTTTACTATTTCAAAGACAGTGAAGGTAATTTTTTTTCACCAAATTTCTGATTCACCCAGCCGTAATAAAGTTTTTTAGTAGGCTCCAGTTTTCCGGTAACTACCGTAATACTGGTACAAAGATTTTTGGTACAGAGAAAACTTCCGGAAATGTTAAAATCCAGTTTTTCAGTACAGAGAAAAAATGTTGTGTACCGGAAAACTTAATGGACAAGTATTCCGGTACACAAGGATTTTTCGGAAAACTTCATTTCTAAGTTTTCCGGTACATACCAACTTTTTTTAATTTTTTTTGAAGTTTTTAAATTTTTTTTTAAATGTTAACAAGTATGGATAATCCACTACTACTAATCGACAAAACATGCGTCGATACTACAAATATTTTTGACACATATCAGGTATGAATAAATATATTTAATATTAATATTGTAAAAATATATTATGGTGATTAATTATAATTTATTTTACTTCAGATATTTGATTCAAGGGACGTTGTTGTGAAATGGGCAAAAGAAATTGGCATAAAAAATAAAGTTACTGTTATTATCAGAAGATCATAGTGAGAAAGGACGGAGAAATAAATTAATATTAGGTTGTGACAAAGGGGGGAAATACAGGTGTGCTGCTAGTTATATTCGAAGTTCAATAAAAAAATGTGATTGTCCTTTCAAGCTTAGACCATTAAAAGATGGTTCAAGATAGATAGTTAAAGTAATTTGTGGAATTCACAACCATGAATTACTTGATACATTGGAAGGACATGCATATGTTGGACGCTTAGATGAAGAAGAAAGAAAGCATGTTCATGAATTAACAAAATATAATGTTGCACCGAGACATATATTACTCTCATTGCAAGACCGAGATAAGAGTAATACTACTAAGATCTCACAAATATATAAACAGAGAAATATCATTCGATTGCAAGTGAGACGTAATAGATCAGAGATACAACATTTATTCAAGTTAATTGAAGATGCAAAATATGTGTGCTGGAATAGAAAGCATGAAGACTCTGATGTTATGAGAGATATTTTTTCGGCGCATCCAGATTCAGTGAAGTTGTTGAATTTGTTTCTGATTGTGTTGATTATGGATAGTATCTACAAAACCAATAAATACAGAATGCCATTACTTGAAATTGTTGGTATGACATCGACATAGAAGACATTTGTAGTTGGATTTGCTTATTTGGAATGTGAGCGAGAAGAAAACTTTTGTTGGGCATTAGAGAGACTAAAAGAACTGTTTGTTGCACAAAATAAATTCCCTCAAGTAATTGTGACAGACATAGATCTTGCGTTAATGAATGCAGTTGACATTGTGTTTCCACAAGTTGTTAATTTACTTTGTCGATTTCATATCGAAAAAAATGTTGGCGCAAAATGCAAGCAATATGTCTTAAAGGATAGACAAGAGTCAATATTGAATATGTGGAAAGACATTATGTATTCTAGTGATGAAAAAGAGTATATGATGCGCTTGCATATGTTTGAGCAATCACGTGTTGATACTAAAGTGTTTGTTGATTATGTCAAAGATACTTGGTTGACTCCACATAAGGAAAGATTTGTTGAAGCATGGACAAATAGAGTGATGTATTTTGGGAACACAACGACTAATAGGTATTTAATATAATTGTATTATATATTGTTGAATTGTATTATATTTTCTGATGTATATGTAAAATTTTATTATAGGGTTGAGTCAGCTCAATGGAAACTGAAGTTAATGTTAGAAAATAGCATGGGTGATTTGTGTAAATGTTGGGAGGCTATAAACAACATGATAAGGTTGCAACATAAAAGAATCAGGGCCTCGTTTCAAAAAAGTTTCTATCGTCAAGAGCATGAGCACATAAATCCATTTTATCAGAGATTGAATACATTTGTATCCACAGAAGCACAAAGACGTATTGATGAAGAATACAAAAAAGTTGAGTGGGTGGGTACTGACAAATCTATATGTGGGTGCTCTCTCAAAAGTACATATGGATTACCTTGTGCTTGTGAATTGGGACAATATAAATTAATGGATGAACCAATTCCTCTAGATTTTGTGCATGTTCATTGGAGAAAATTAAGCATGGAATGTGAACTCACTCAAGACACAGAAGATGGATCAGAGTTGGATATGTCTATTGAGATGAATGTCTTGTGGAAACACTTTGGATCACTTGATGTTATTGGGAAACGAGTGTTGAAGAGTAAGGTGCGTGAACTTGCTTTTCCAAGTACAAGTTCAATGTGTTCACCACCTGAAAAAGTCAAAACCAAAGGAAGAATGAAGAAAAGTAAGGGTATGAAGCCGAATGGATATGATGTATATCGAGACCTTTCTTACTTCGAGTATGTTAATGCAACATATTGTGAAGATATTGGTTCCCAACCCTCTCAGTCAACAAAGAAGAGACAAGATTCTTAATCAAAGAAGAGACAAACCTCTCAATCATCTCATTCTTCAATAAATTTGTTATGGAGACAATTTCCTGATATTATTCAGCCATACATTGATGACATATTTGACGTGGCAGCTGATGAAAATTGTGGTTTTTGCACTATTGCATTATTGCTTGGTTTCGGTGAAGAGTGTTGGTCTTTGGTCCGCAATAGATTGGATCAAGAGATTGCTTCTCATGTAACTCCCATATGATCGATTGTTCACATAACGCATTAGAGAAGTAAGAGATTCGTTGATGATATCTGGCTTAGGTGTTCAACCCATGGATAAATGGTTGTCCATACCTGATATGGGTTATGTGATAGCGACAACATATAATATTATTTTGTCACGTTCGATCAGTCATTTTCAATGACTTTCTTTCCTATGAGGGGTTCACATTCAAGATCGACAAAAAATGATCGCATATGTTGTATTGGTTTTGTTAATAGAAATCACTGGGTTCCGGTAAGTATTTTCTTTTAATTTTTTTAGTTTTATTCTAGTAATTTTTGTTAAATAATGGAAATCACTTAAGTTTTGTTAATTTATTTAATTTTTTGCAATTAAAGATGAAAGATGGATTTCCAATGTTAGACATTGCACCAAATTGAAAGCAATGTCAGACTTCTTGGGCAATAGCATACACAGAGCGTCTACAACACTGGGGATATATATTAGGTCGGTTGCCACGTGTTACCCAAAATCCACCTACATAATCTGTAGATGCAATGTCTTTAGATGAACCTTAATGTTTTATCTTGATACAAAATCACTTTATTGTAACCGACATTTCACTTGTTATTAATTAATTTTAGTTTTTTGTTATGCATTTTAGTAATCGACATAACAATAATTAATAATTAATAAAGTAACCGACATGACAATAATTAATAATTAATAAAGTAACTAACATAAAGTGTTCATAAAATAACCGATATCACAATAGTTCATCAAAAGTGTTCATAAAATAACCGACACATAACAATAGTTCATCAAAGGTGTTACTACTAGCTAGTGTGACTACGTGATAAATACAAAGCTTTATAAAAGTGGACATATAACTCATCATCTGGACTAGCTTCATGTTGACTCAACCCCTGTTGTCTAAGATCACCGATCTGCTGTAGGATAGGTGACGGCTGTGAACTAGAAGCCTCTGCACTGGTGGGCGGTACACTATAATCTGGGACTTGAGGTACACCATCTGATCGCACAAGCAACGGATGAGACACCTGATAGAACCACTCCAAATATCCATCTTCACACTCAAATGGATATGTAGCTGGACGAAGCTTGTGAAACAGCTCTGTCACTGGCGTCACATATCCCAACCATTCGACATCTACATCAAATAATCTAGCATGATCTGGAAGTGGCGGTGAAGGAATATACTGGATATATCCAAACTGTCTCAAACACCTCTCTAGTAGATATTTCACTACAGTGTTGCACAATCGGATGTGGCCAATATAAAGCGTAATATCATCAAAAGGAATGACACCCCTGTGATTCTCTCATGGTCTCCATATAACATATGTCGGTGTCAATGCATCAATAATACTTCTGTATTCATCAACCTTATGCTTGCCTTGCTTGTAGCACCATCTGTTCATTCGGGCAAAGCATTCCATGTCAGCACCCTAATCACCTCTATTACAAATATTCAGAAAATATTCGTAAATCCAGCACTGTTACAAATAAAATTATTAAATAATTAATACTAATAATTAAATATAACATTAATAACTTAAATTAATAAATTAATGCTAACAATTAAATACAACATAAATTAAATAAATAATTAATAATTAATACTAGTATATAATTCATACCTGAAACAGCGTCATATATCCATCTAGCTGTTTGGTGTCATAATAGCAGACATCTGAGATGTAGTCATAAAGCACCACTAGTGCAGTAGTACCCTATGCATATTTATTTGTACCCTCTAAATATCTGAATAATGGAAGGTACTTCGCATCAACTAGAGTATGACTCTTATCAGCGAAAATAGTACTCCCAACTAAATTCAACATATATGCCCTAGCAGCACAGTCAAACCTCTCTGTTGCATACTGCCTTCTGAAGACATCCTTCAACCAATCCAATCTATAGTGCGCACCTCTAGTCTTTTTGGTCTCCTCCCAAATCTCTTCTGCACTCACTCCTAATAGATGAACGACAATATTACACGCCGTAACTCTATCTACATCAGGTGGACTGTAGAACTCACCCCTAATAGGCAATCCGAGAAGATTGACAACATCATCCAAAGTGATCGTCATTTCACCAAATGGCATGTGAAATGACGATGTCTCAGAATGCCATCTTTCAACAAACGCATATATCAGGTTGTTGTCGATCATCTTCAAACTACCCTGTTGTAATGAGTTCAGACCTGACAAATTCACCCAATTCTCTATGGGTCGCAGAAGTACCAGCGGAGTAAATTGCTGCATTTTCTTTCCATGCGCAGCAATTTTTAGCAATGGTCGCTCATGTATACAAAAAAAATATATGACATTAAAATTAAATTTAGACAACAAATATCAATAAATATAAATATTTTAATGTATTATAAATAATAATAATAAATTTAATATACCTGACCAAACCATATTCTAGCTGAAACATGATAACGGTATCGTGTAAGGACAGACAAATCATAAGGTCCTCCAGGATACTGTGTCAGCTCACCAGGTCCCTCAGCTCGATCATGTTCCTCCTCCTCCATATACTCTCCCTCATGAGCAAGTGCAACCTCCTCCTGCTCAAGTACATCCACCTGCTCGTGCACCATATGCTCATGTACATCCACCTGCCCATGTACCACATCTTCCTCATGCACTATAGAAGGCTTCCCCTGATTATGATGTCCCTCATCGTCGTCTTCAATAATCATCCTTCTTCTTCTTCTCCTTGAAGCTGTCAGTTGAATCCTCTCTGGGAGATTCATCGGAGTCGATATAGAAGTCTTAGTGTCCCGTGTAACACGTATGATTTTGCTGTTTCTTCCTAGTGCACCAACTGAAAAATAAAAATATTAAAATAAATTAATGACAATAACATGAAATTATAATTAATTAAATTTAAAAAAAAAAACGTAACTTCCAGAAAACTTGATGCTTAAGTTTTCCGGAACACTCGTCTGTACCGGAGAACTTAACAACAAGTTTTCCGGTAAAACCTTTTGTACCGGAAAACTTTATTTTCAACTTTTCCGGAAATTTTGTAAAAAACTTATTCTCTGTTCCGAAAATGTCAAAATGTGAAATGAAAGTTTTGTAGATATTTTATTATTTATACGAGGGCAAAATAGTCAATTTATTCTTATTTTCGGGGTAAAGGTATAACAATGAGGGTAGAAAGGAAAATTTTCATTCATTGCAAAACCAAATATAGATAAGAACTTGAACTCAATAAATTAAGATTACAAAGGTAAACTCTTATGTTGAGCCACCACCTCAAATGTTAAACATATATTCATTGTTTTAGCTATTTTTTTTGCCAAAAGTAGTTTTTTTTTAATCAATAGTTTTAGTTGAAGTCTTGAAGACCAAATAAAATTTATCTAATTGGGCCATAAAAATACTAGCATAAACGCAGCCCATCTCAGTTGTTAATGCGGCCCAGATCCATCTAAGCGTTCGTTGATCTTTGGTTTTTCTCTCAGGTTAGGGTTTTACGAAGAAAACATATCAAAGCAACCATAGTTAGACACTCTGTCGAGTATTTTCGCGGCGATTCAAGAGCTTCGCAATGGGTATGTTAAAACGAATGATTCTAAATTATATTTCATTTCCTCAATTACATTCTGATTTATCACTTTTTATTCGATTTTGTTGAATCTGAATCGTTTTATTTTTAAATGCAAAAGCTAGAATCAAGGTTTACGAGCTCAGGCAAAAAACAAAAGCAGACCTTCTGAATCAATTGAAGGATCTGAAAGCAGAACTTTCGCTCCTTCGCGTCGCTAAGGTCACTGGTGGTGCCCCAAATAAGCTCTCCAAGATGTACGCTCTCTCGTTATATATACATTTTATTGTCTTTTATTTTAATGTTTATTTCAATTTAATTTACTTGTTCTGGTTTCATAATATTTATATTGCTTGAACTTATCTTAATTTCAATTTTAATATTCTTCTTGAATGGTTTTAAGTTTCAATTTGTAGTATTTGATACTATGCCACAAATTATGGTATATTTTTGTAGGGTTCCATTTGTGTACGGATTTGAGTTGTTTTATTTTTTGGATGCAGAAAAGTTGTTAGGCTTTCGATAGCTCAGGTTTTGACTGTGATTTCACAGAAGCAAAAGTCAGCATTGAGGGAAGCTTATAAGAATAAGAAATATCTGCCTTTGGATCTGCGTCCTAAAAAGACAAGAGCTATTAGAAGACGCCTCACTAAGCACCAGGTACATTTGTAACTTTCTGCACCGTTACTGTATTCTCTAGTAAAAAAATCTGTGTGATGGAGAATTGTAAAATATTTTTTCAATGGTTTTGGTGAAATTTGGACTTATTATTTAGTTGATGTTGTGGATGGGTTAAAGCGAAAAGAATGCAGTGAGTTAGGATGATTTGTCAAAACATAGTGAATGGTTTATGAAGTTTTTTGTTGGCTAACCGAACTGTACATCAAACCAGTGTGATTTCTAGGTCATGGTTCAACTATTTTAAACTGTTTGAACAAGAAATAAATCACAATCCAACTCTAATTATTGAACTGGAGTCAATGAAGGTTCGCTGTTCCACTTGGTGAACCGTCTCATTTGGTTTTTAAAACATTGGTAATAGCCGTTGATTTTGTTATTCTTTCTGAATGTCACTGTGCTGGTTGAAAGCCTTGTATTGATCAACTACTTTAGATTGTCATTTCCGTATGGAAGTTCTGTGATCAGTTACACATTATTGTTTTAAGCTTGGGAATTGGGATGTAGCAGATTTGAGTGTATTGTTTAGCCAAAAGCCTCAGCAACTCAAAGATTAGGCTTGCTTTGGTTAATTGACATGGTGCAGGACTCAGTATTGTTCAAATATTAAATGATGACTTGATATTTACTCATGTTTCATAAAAGTATATGTGGCCATCACATATGGATCTTAACTTTATACACTTTATTTTCATTATGATGCATATACTTTTATCACTCTGCTTTTACTGGAGCATAGATGATACAGATGCCTTATTGTGGATTTTAGCTTGAAAACTATTAACTATTTGCTAAAGTATCAGACTTGTGCACATTTTTTGTTTTTATATCTTCTTGGGTGGTGTTATATAGAACTTTTGTACTATTTTAGCTCCCGTGCATCTATATACTAGTACCTATCTTGGCTTTTGGGGCAGTTCCTTGCTGTGTAGTTGTTTTGAGAACCTTCTTTTCAATGATAGCTTCATACATTAGTGCTTCATGTGATGTTTGCTATGAATTATCTCTGTTCGTTGACTTAATATAGTTGATATTTCTATTCATATAGGCTTCCTTCATAACACAAATTTACTTTGTATTTCTTACAGCAATCTTTGAAGACAGAGCGTGAGAAGAAGAAGGAAATCTACTTCCCAGTGAGAAAATATGCAATTAAGGCTTAATGTTGAGCCCTTATTGCATGACTTTTGATTTGTCATTTGACATTTTATTAAAAATATTTGATCTTGGGTTCTATTTTTGTCTCCTTTTGAGTTGAACTAATCACTGAAACGGAATTTTAAGTAAAGTTTGTTATCTTTCTTTTTTACATTGAGTTTCAGATTCCTTACCAAACGTCCATCTGTTTGATTTATAAAATGAGTTTTGGAATCTGTTAAATTCATTATGAACATGTTTAAAGATGCATAATAACATCTCTAAATTCATTAGACCTGTACTATGAATTATTAACGAGTTATGATTTATCATGGATACTTGGGTTTTTCGATGGTTAAAATTAGTTTTAATATTTTATTAGGTATATTGTGTTAGAAGAATTATAAAAGGTTGTCCAGATTGATTGCAGTATCATCATTTATAATGGTAGTATCATTGGTGTTTAATGGATCTATACAAAAGTTAAAAGTGGCAATTTTAAATATGAAACTGCTCATGTGTGTTGATTCACTTCACTTAGCTTGGGGTTTTAGTCTGGTTAATCACCAAACTGCGTATAAAGTTTGGCATAAAGATGATTAGTATAAATTTGGATTGAAGTTTGTAAACATTAATTTCAGTGAACTTTATTTTTTAAACATAGTCTGCAAAAGCAACTATTACTTCACTCATTTTTAAATGAGCTTTGAGTTAAAATGAAAGAAAAACTCAAGAAATTGGATTACATTAAGTCAGCAATTCATGAGGTCAGTATGTCGATGGCCATTGGATTGAGATCTTACTGTCTTTATTTCAAACGCTGAATTTCAAATTGTGGACCATTCAATATTGATTAACGTTGAGAGTAGGTGGGTTTGTGGCTTTCATGTTGGTATATGGACTCATGGATCTTATGTTTGTCGCAGTCCCTCCCAAGTTCTCAATGTGACTTCTTCAGCCTCTTGGTTAATTTATCCATTATCTTTTCCTTTACAGTGTCAACGTTGACAATTGCTCAAACTGAAATCTACAATACTTGATCTCAACGTTTTCATTGGTTTGATTCGTCTTAAATTAATTAATCAGTCTGACAAGATTATTTAGTTCAAATTTTAATTATATGAGCTATATTCCCTTTGTCTTTCAAAATTTAAAAAACTTTTTTTTTTATTTGAACTGTTTATCTCAACTTACAAATAAGTTTAGTGGTGTTGAATTATGCCAAACTCAAACTTTAAGATGGTTTAGAGCCTATAATGATTTGTTGGACCACCTATTGTCCCACCACTTGATTGACACTCTAGCTGATCAATTTTGAGCATGAGAGGTGTATTGAAATTTTTACATTGGAGGTGTATAAGTGAGACATTCTTTGATAAAAAAAAAGTTAACTTAAAAAAGAAAAGTGAGATATACTTCATCTTAAAAACTGGTTTTGTGAATTGAGTTAAACTCAACTCACTTCATCAACAATTTACCGTACATTTGTAGTTTTTAAAAAAAAATTACGAAATAAATTTTTTTATTATTAAAGTGATCAATTTTATAAATGTCCTTGAGAGAATTTAAACTCAGTATTTTATAGTAATAAGACTAACACTTACCATTGAGTTAATACATCAAATAATTTTTTAAAGCTTCACTGTGCTTATATTGAAAAATTTAGCCTTATATTATTCATGATAATAAAAGACTACTAATTGATAGCCCACAAGAGTGACTGATCTTCCAAAATGTTATACTTTAAAGGTGAAAAGTAAACACAATGAATGCATACACACCAAAGTCGTAAAGATACTTAAGTGTACGGATGCAAGCTACATTTGTAGAGTTAATTAAGATGGACCGTTTATGTTTGAAGAATATTTATAATTAGTTGTGGCGAGCATAAGCTTAACTTTAGACAGACACAAGTAGTAAGTTTTGCATTGTCAAATTAGCTTTTAGTTTTCAATGCGGCTCCTCCATTTAAGTGTTACTAATTTCCCAAATTCCCACTTGTTTGTTGATTTCATAGGTAAACAACTCGTGTGTCGGTGTTCACTTCTTGTCTTTCTCCCTTGGCTGCACATGGAAGTTTTTTTTTTTTTATACACACATTTTTACTATATAAAATGATTTGTGTCAGTTTTTTTTTTTATAAAACCATTTGTGAATGTTGTATACCATACACTCCCATTCCCCGGTCAAACTGAAATTGAGTATGTTTTAAGGTCTATAAGAGACTTTGATACCACATTTTAAAATAAAATTTTAAGACATTAAATATATGAATCATCTATCTTATTTATCAAACATTTAACTCATTCATAATCGATGTGAAACTTAACCACTCAGACTTTATGCTTTGAGGGGAAGATTGTTGAGTTCAATTGTAAGTTAAATCTTGAATATATAAAAGAAAAACTTAAATATTTAATATTTTAAAGTTTTAAATAAAAATGTGTCAAAATCTCTTATAATTCCGAAATATTTTACCTATTATTGCTCGAGCAAATGTTCCACTTTTGTGAGAAATATAAGTAAGAAAGTGCTTCAATTTACCCATTAATCAAGTAAAAAATTTAATTAAACCAAGTTGACTTTTTTTTTTGACGAAATTAAATCAAGTTGCTGAAATATATAAATCATCAGCATTAAATTGCTTGTCGAAAAAGATTGCTATTTGAAAATGTTTATTTGTGAGAAAAATTAATATTAATTAGGGCTAGCTACTTTTTAAAGGGAAGTAAAATTGACTTTAGTATATTTCATCAATTTATAAAGCTATTCACTCGTTGTCTTTAGTTCCTTTTCAGCATGCATGGTTTTCATTTCCTTATTAATGTTTGGAATAAATATTAAACAAAATAAGAAAGAGACTACATTTAAAAATAATAATATATGACTTGATCAAACCAACGAGCGAAGCAACTAACCATGTGCACGTACTGCAAAAGTTAAGCTAAATATTTTGACGTATAAGTTAAATTAGTAAACATTATAAATACTTTAATGGAATGAGGTAACGGTCTAAAAGAATATTAACACAAAGACGGAAATGCCTTATTTTTTTAGATATAAAAAAATTAAGGTGATGAAATGGTGACTCAATATAAAATAAAAAATAATTTAGAAAATGTCATCAATAAATATTTACAAGAGAATTGTTGGGTATTTAATTATGAGTTGTTAGTCCACAGTAATGAAGACTGAATATATAAGGAGAATGACCTATACACTTAATGTCTTAAGGTTTTGGATTGATATGTAGTGTCTAAGTCTCTTATGAATATTTGTTTAGCTCATTCTGAATGTTGTGTTATTCTAAACTCCCTAACAAAAATTAACATTTGTTTTGCTCCAATAATATTAGGAGCTTGAATATACGACTTACAATATATTTTTTTACCACTAAATCAATTTATTAAAGAGTTTGAATCCACAACTTACACTATATTTTTTTACCATTAAATCAAATCATTAAAGTTAGTTAAACGTCTTCATAAAAACACACAATTTAATGGAAGCTCTTCAACCTTAATAAGAAAAAGTGGATAGTAAATAGTTGGAGTTGCCCTTATAGTCTATTTAATAATGTTTGCTTGTAAAAAAAAACAGGTCTTCATTGATAGAGGGCTACTTATGCAGAAAACGACCTAAGACAAAAGCACAATCAAATAACTACGTAAAGGTAAATCCAATTACAAAAATAATTAAGTGTATTTCAAGCGTACGCAAAATTCAATAGTTGAGATTGAAATCTATATTTAAATAAGACATAAAACGCAAGCATGTTTTACCGGAAATATTAAATAATTATGTAGATTGAATAAGAACTATACAATATGACCAAAACCAAAGAACCTTGAGGGATTTTTTTTCTAAATAAAGCTTGAATAAAATTCAGCAATATTTTAGGAGGTTTACAAGTTTTATATCACGAAGATATTTATTTTGTAGTTAGTGCACCTTTGTTGACCCATTCAGTTGAGTATTATTTTGTGACAAGCTCATACTGATCGCTCCAACTAATATGCGACGAGAAAGTGCAACATTTTATAATTTATATACTTCTCTTTTATTTTTCTATATAAATTTCACGAGCCTTCTTGGTTCATATACTTTATTGAATTAATCAATCATCGTTTTTGTTGATTAGAGTTAATCAAGCATCGTTGTTTAGCCCATCCACATATTTTTTTATAGTATAACTATGATAACCAATGTTCCAGAAAATACTATGATAAAGCAAAAATTATACTTATAATTATAAATATAACGGAGCGCAGCCGCTATCTAGGCTGTCATTATGTGTCTTTGTTATTGTTTTTTCTTATTGACTACAAGTGATTTTAATAACTACCGTTATTTTTTTTATTTAAATAAGTAATTTTTATGTTATTTTCATTTTTATTTTTTTTATTGTCTTAATATAATATTTTTCTATGTTTTATTTTATACAGTATTCGTTCAATTAGTAAATAATTAATTTATTATAAATTTATTTAATTAATCGTTAACATTACAAGTTCATATTTAAAAACATTTCCATTACTTTGATTACATATCTTATATAAATTCTACTAAAATATTTATAATTATTTTATATTATATATTATTAATTTGAATAATGTGAAATTGAATTTGTATATTTTTTGAAGTATTCTATTAATTTAAATAAATTGAATATTAGTAAAAGAAAAATGACGCTAGACTAATTCATTCGCGCCAATTCAATTGCACCAGAAGGTTAAGACCGAATTTAAATTCGACTGATCCAAATAAAGAAGAGTAGCCGAGTAGGTTCCAAAATATTAATATTTTTTTATGACAACCAAAATGTTGCTCCAAAAGATAACTACAACCAAATTATTATTGTTATCATTTGAATTAGTTAAGATAATTATTTGATATACTTTAAAAAAAGATTAGTACTTAACTGAAAATAGCACATACCTAAATTTGGTAAGTGGCTGGAGATGGATCACAAGCCGAGTGTATGAGCTCCAAATTTTAGGTGCAAGTGTGCAATTAATCAATACACTTTCTAAACTATGTGATTAATATTAGAGGTGTTAATAAGATAAAAAAAATAATAATATTAGAAGTGTTAATATTTTTTAAATCTGTCTAAAATAAAATTGTAAATCAATTGAAAAAATAAATAAAAAAGTATAAAACCAGCACATCTTAATATTGTTTCTATTAAAAAAAAAAGTAAAATTTCCTGAAATACATCTTTAATAAAATTAATTTCGGAAATTAATTGGAAGACAATTCCAGCTTTTTTTTTTGAGTTGGCAACTGGTAATTTATGAGTAATGAGATCCTCCCAAAGTAGGCAACATCTCTTTTGATTATTGTCCTAGCATATTTGTGTCACACTCAACACACACATAAATATAACAAAACAAGAAACGTTTCCCACTCTTACCGCGTACATTTTGATTAATCCCACTTTTGCAGTCCAAGTGGTGCCACGCATATAATTAATTACTCTTCTAATGCCATCCAAAGACAAATTCAACCATCCTTATAATCTGTTTAAGTCTAATCTAATCTTTCTCTATATAACCACCCTCTCTCACTTATCACCCAACACAATTCTCAATAGTTAAACAAACAAAACTATTACTACACATTATTTTCTTTGAAATAACAAAAATGCCTAGAAAAGGAATGAGAAGCGTATTCTTTCAACAATCACTTCCTTCTGAATCCACGTCATCAAAATTACCCCCTCCCTCTCCTATACAGACTTTCTCAGACTCCTTAATGCAAGAAAACATCGATACCGCGGAATCACTTATAACAAAATGGGATTATTCAAACACGAATCATCAATCCAAATTACTTACCCCACTTTTTAGCGGCGAAACTCGCGAAGAAGCCAAACAGTACCTTAACGCTGTTAAAGGACTACAATCCGCTATGCAGTACCTTGTGAAACGTGATTCCACTTCTAACTCACTCGTTCGAGCTCAATTCTTAATGCAACTCGCTATGAAAACACTTCAAAAAGAGTTTTACCAAATACTATCAGCAAATAGAGAACATTTGGATCCTGAAACCGTTTCAAATTCTAATCGTTCATCAACCGATCGTAGAAGCAGTGTCTCCGATTACGAAGACGAAATTTCCGACGACGAGTTTCGTGTAGCCGGAAATACAATCTCCGAAACGGAAAGAGTTTCTATGCTTACTATGGCGGATTTGAAAGCTATTGCTGTTTGCATGATTTCGTCTGGATACGGAAAAGAGTGTGTCAAGGTTTACATCGTTATGAGAAAATCTATTGTTGATGAAGCACTTTATCATCTCGGAGTTGAACGATTGAGTTTCTCTCAGATTCAGAAAATGGATTGGGAAGTGATTGAGTTGAAAATCAAAACGTGGTTGAACGCTGTAAAGGTCGCCGTTGGAACTTTGTTTCACGGCGAAAGGATTCTCTGCGATGAAATTTTCGCCGCTGCTTCAGGGAAGAGAATCGCGGAATCGTGTTTCGCGGAGATAACTAAAGAAGCTGCGGCGATGTTGTTTTCTTTTCCGGAAATGGTGGGAAAATGCAAGAAAACGCCGGAGAAAATGTTTAGAGTTCTTGATTTATACGAAGCTATGTTTAATCACTGGATACAAATTCAATCCATATTCTCGTTTGAATCAACGGCTAACGTCCGTTTACAAGCCGTTACGTCGTTGGTGAAACTCAAAGAAGCCGTTAGAACAATGTTAACGGATTTCGAATCGGCAATTCAGAAAGACTCTTCTAAGAAACAAGTCCCTGGCGGTGGGGTCCACCCGCTCACTCGCTATGTCATGAACTACATCACTTTCCTCGCCGATTACAGCGGCGTGCTTACAGATATTGTCGCCGATTTACCGCAATCTCAGTTGCCAGAATCTTACTATCGAAGCCCTGTGCGCGGCGAGAATCAGAAATCTTCGGAGATATCGGAGAAAATCGCGTGGCTTATACTTGTTCTTCTCTGTAAACTTGACGGAAAAGCAGAGCTCTGTAAAAACGTAGCGCTTTCTTATCTTTTCCTCGCTAATAACATGCAATACGTCGTCGTTAAGGTTCGAAGATCAAACCTAGGGTTTATTCTCGGTGAAGATTGGTTAACGAATCACGAATTGAAGGTTAGAGAGCACGTGTCGAAATTCGTACACGTTGGATGGAACAAAGTATTTTCGACGTTTCCGGAAAATCCAACGGTGGAGATACCGTTGGAGCAAGTTAGGGCTGGTTTTGTGAACTTTCAAAATGCGTTTGACGAAGAGTGTAGAAAACAGTGTTCGTGGATCGTTTCTGATTCGAAACTGAGAGATGAAATCAAAGTCGCGATAGGTTCGAAGCTCGTGGGGAAGTATGGTGCGTTCTATGAGAAGAATCGGGTCGGGTCGGAGTCGGTTATAAAATATAAACCGGAATATATAGAGAATTGTTTGTGTAACATTTTGTATGGGGTTGGAGATTCAGGTAGTGGGTCGTCATATTCTTCGTCGACGACGTTGTTTTCTCATGGTGGCTCTAGTCGCCGGTGAAGTTTTTATATCAAACTATGGACAATTTATAGTTTTGCATGATTTTTATTGAACATTTTAATTATAATATTGATTTAAAATATATGTTTTAATTGTTTCATGTTAAAAGTAGTTTGTATTTAAAATTTTAAAGTAAGCTATGGTTGAGATATATGAATATTAATTTTAAAATTACCCAAAAGATATATGTTTTTTTATAAATGTAATAACTAATAAATAAATATATAATAAAAACTTGCAAAATAAGACATGTCATTGTGCAAAATCCGTTTTGTTGATACAGAAAACCTTTTTTTATTATGATGAATTTCATTTTAATTTAATTCAATTAAAAAAGAAAAAAATTTAAGAATAAAATTCTTCGAGAATTTGTTAAAACTTCAATTATAATCAACTTTAAGAATACGAGAGAGAGTTTTTACGTAACTTTAAATTTACGTCTTCTTTAAATCGTATTTTCTATTAATAATTTTTTTTTTCGATTTCTATTACTTTGATCGGGTTTATCACTACTTGCTATTGGACCTCTACGACTGCAATTTGAGTGGAGATTATTTGGACAATCTAGTGAGTTAGCTCATTAGAAAAGCTTGCATGTAAGGAGACTAACTCTTTGACTTCAAGCTTAAGGACTTATTTGAAAGTTATCACCCTAAGATTTGTTCTTTGCATTTGGCTAGAAAGTTAGGAGGGGACAAAGCCAACCCAACACATTATTAGGCTTAAAGTGAAACCTAGCATATTTGTCTTTTAAAAGTCAATAAATAAAATATTAATATTTTATTTAATAATTATAAAAAGTTATTTGGTCGAAATTATGATATTTTTAAATTTATTTTCTCTATACTTAAAAAAAAAATAAGACCTTTTAATTGTTTTACAACAAAATTAATAACTCATGTAGAACTTTTCATCTTTTAGTTGAAGAAGAAAATAGTGTGTATACACATTAGATCATTCAAAGAACTCATGTTAGCAATGTGTTCACTAATTGTGTCATGATTTATCAATTTTTAACTAATATTTCTCCAATTCTTATTACCTTCATTAGCTAATTCACTTGTACTAGAAAGAACATTAAATAATTTACAACAAAAACTAAATACTTTTGAGAATAAACCAACTATTTTATTTCTTTCGTGATTTCTCATTTGTGCAACTTTTGAATGTAAAGTGATGAAGAAAAGTGTCTTGAAAATTCATCGTTAGTAAAATCTTTATCAATATGTTTAATATGACATTTTTCTACCAATAAATCTCTCAAACTTGTATCAACAAATAATCAACAATATTTTCAATTTTACTTTTATTTTTTTGATAAATTTATTCGAGTTGACATTTATATATACAAAAATAGAAGTAAAACAAATGCAACAAGATTAAAGATGAATGTTAGAATAATAGAACTTTGATCAACAAGATACTATTTGAAATAAAAAATTTCTTATAGTTGCTATTCCTACCAAATATAAATTGTTGATCCCGACTAAAATTTAAAACAAAAGAAAAAAAGTAATATTTTATTTTTAATCTTACAAGAAATGACAAATTACACTATAATTAACTAATATAATCTAACAATATTGACATTTGAGCTAAAATGTAAGGACGACTAATAATTTAGAATATAAGGACCTACTTATATGTCATATGAATTAGAAAAATATATTAACATGTAAGAAATAGACAAATAAATTAGAAACACACACCTTAATATATTATAGCGGTGAGAAGAGTTAGTCATTTAAAGAAAATTCGAAACGAAAAATAAAGAGTTAGTCATTTAAAGAAAATTCGAAACGAAAAATAAAATAAAACAATGAACTATAAAGTAGAGTTAAAGTGAAAAACTAATTATTTTGTATTTTTGATAGCAAAGTTTCCTATCAAAGTTTTAATAAGATATTTTAAAAGATTTATATATATTTTTAGTGAATGCAATATCCTTTAACGACATGAGAGGTTTCAAATTGTACGATACTTTTATCATAAATAGTAGCATCATCTTATGATTTTAATCAAGTACAATTAGCACAAATATTAATTATAATAATAATTATGCAAAAAAAAAAAAAAGGAATCAAAACTATTTTTTGGAGGCTTTTTTATTCATATAAATGGTTGCCGGATACCTAAAGAGTTATTTATATTTTTATTGGATTTTTGGATCATATAAAAACTAAAATAGAAACATATATATTTTAGTGAAACCTAAATTGAAGGCTTTGTCGGCCTTTCCCTTGACCCTTAAAGGAAAAGAAAATGGAAGATTTTGGAGTGGGTGCAAATCAAGAAAAATAAATGTAATTCTTTCACTTGATTTAGAAGATAGTTTTTGGAGAGGAAGAAAAAAATATAGCTATGAGCCTATGACTAATATTTTAATTAGTTGATTTTAGAGTATTATAGCGATGAACTTTAAAATTTATTTGAAATCCATCCTCAAAAGTTCTACCTCAATGTTTTTTTAAAAATTATTTCATTCATGGAAATATCTAACTACAATATAAAAGTATAAGAGAAAAGAAGTAAATTAAATATAAATTTATAGTATTTTTGATTGATACATCGTATAAATAAAAATTATAGCCTCTTTATACAGTGTTAAGTAAAATAAGACTATTTCAACATGTATTGTGTATCCTTCTTTTACAATGTTATGCAAAATGAAATTATTTCATATGTATTATATATTTCAATTAACTTCAACAACATATTACGTTTAGTGAGGAGAAGAGTGAATGTAGTCGTTGGTCGTTGAGTGAACCACAACAATGTATTGTGTAGTACTTTGCATAACACAAAAGCATCTTCTAACTAAATCATCCTCTTAATCTTATGTGCACCATTATCCTTTCAATAAATGTTGTTGGGTTGGGTTGGTTTAGGTTGATTCATTTTGAATTCAAATCCATAAAAAATATTAAATTAGGTTAACTAGTTTTTGATTAAATTTTTTAGTTCATTAAATTATTTTGTTTGATTTTTATATCTCTAGGTGTAACTCACAACTCACACAATTGAAATTTAGGGAATTAAAGTTGGAAGATGTAGTTAATTTTATAGTTATAGTGAAGTTCTTTTTATAATATTTTTATAACTTAATATTTTTTTAAAAAAATTGGAGACTTTTGATGTCACGACAATCCTACGTCTCAAAATATCTCTACTACTGTGTGTATAAACGAATGTTAAATAAGTTTTTATAGTCTCTATAAAAATTATCATACACAGAGTTATAGTTCTTACTGAAACGTCAACATATATTTTTGAAAATTTTTTTGTAAGATTGTCTACCGATTTATAAAAAGTACTTGAACACAAAATTGAATTCAAAATTCAATCTATAGGTCTATATATTTGGTGCTTTTATCTTTAGTTTACGAAGTTTAAAAGTCTATATTTAATTCATCTCAAATTCACACCTTAATTTTGAAAATTATCTAAATAAAGTAATTTATATCGAATATTTGATTACACTAAAACATTATATTCCCTCATGAATCACATCTCTTATATATCCAATCTTTATTTCAGTTATACTTAATGTGTGACTAGTTACTCACACTTGAATCCAAACAATAATCTTTTAACTCACAAAGTTTAAAATCTTGAGATTTTATCCCCTATTTTTTGAAATACCATCTAGAATATTACTTAAAATGGAGGGCACATGTAACACATATTTCCACCTTCTAGTTGTTGTTAGCATCATCATTGTTACATGGAAGAAGACCAACAATGTGAGATGAAGAAATAGGAGATTTTGGATTTAGAAGCCCTACTACTGTACCAGCAGGGAACTGAATCAAGTTGAAGAAGAAATTTATGACAACTTTGAATGGCATATAGAACTTCTGTATTGTTGTTGATGCTTCTGCCCTCCATTTTCTTTTTCTTTTCAATTTTTTATCCAAAATAAATTCAAGGGGACCATCAATTTACAAAATCGGATAAAATAAGGGGTTGAAATTGCTATTTTGAAAATATAAAAGTTAAAATTGTCAAATTTAAAAAGTTGGAAGCTGAAAAGTGAATTTTAACCTTCTCTTTTATTTAAATTTGAATTATTTTTCATTTGACTAATAATTCCTCATTTAGACTTTTTTAAATAGTTATATACAAGTTTTATATTAATATATGAATTCATGAGACCGATTTTAGAGAATCATACAAAAATAGAATATAACCAAATCATTAAAAAAATAAACAACGACTCAATCAAACAAACTTATATCTTTTAATAAACAAAAAAGCAAATTTTTATTTTTAATGCAAGTGTTTTCAGCCTTTTGTGTATAAAAACAATGCTAGAATTAATATTCAATGGTTTTAAAAACTTTATACGCAAACTTCTTAAATTGGTAGTTTCTTTTTTGACTGAACTTAGATGGTAATTATTTTAAATATAGAAAGTATTAATTAATTGACCAAAAAAAAATCAAGATTATTAATTGATAGAAAATATTGTAATCTCTATAAATTAAGAACCGTAAAGTAAGTTTCATTCAATCTCTAACAAAAGAATGAATCCATCAACATGCATATCCTTCTTTTTCACCATTATCTTGATCTTTAATATTTCTCATGCCATTTCACAAAATTCCGACTCCAAGTTGTATGAAAATGCATGCAACAAAGCAAGGGAAAGTGAACGTTGTCTAAAACTTCTAGAAAGCAACCCTCAAATAACTTTGGCCAATGATTATCTTACTCTTTGCAAGTTATTCTTAGAGATGGCAATTGAGAAGTCCACAAAAGCCCAAAATATTCTTAAAAAATGGATGATCCAAAACCCTTCTTCATTAGCCATCAAACAATGTGCAACCAATGATTACAATGGATTGATTATATCGTTTAAAAGTTCATTAAGTGAATTGGTTGATGATCCATTAAGTGCAAACTATGATGCCAAAGTTGCCGGTGATGGACCACAAGCTTGTGATCTTGCCTTAGCCAATGAAAAAATAGTTAATCGTTCTATTTCTACAATCAATAATGAAATGACATTTCTTAGTGTTGTTGGAGATTTAGCCACAAGCTACCTCCGAAAATGAGTTATAAAGGTTTTGTTGTCACGTTGGTTTAGGTTATTATTAAATTTTAAACAATCTATATATATTATACCATTAATAAAGATAATATATATATATATATATATATATGTATATATATATACCTACCATTTGAAGTTAAAAAATTCATATATAACTTCTTTCTATAAGAAAAAAAACTTCATACTTTAATTTTATCCTTTTTCTATTACTCTTATTTGCATTAGTGTATGAGAGTGTCGACTGAACGTTAGTATTTATAAGAGTGCAAAAAATGAAATTCTTTTGCCTTGCATTTGTTCTTTTTCTTAGAACCTTTGTACAAATATTTTTCTTTTCACTCACTCACACCAAACCACAAACTTCCTCTCAAGTAAAACTTCGTGGATTGTACATATCTTTGTTTCGAAAAATAAGTTTTGAAAATAAAAATAAAATGTATATTATGAAATATGAGTATAAAAATTAACCACAAATTAAGTGATTTATATAGTTAAAAGAGGTTTGAATGAAATAACAAACGCTATAATGAATCCTTTTTTTTCAATAGCTTCTAACATCATCTCTTCCTTTTAATAGTCAGTTTTTATTGTATAACTTCGTATTTCTTGCTCGTTGAAACATAATAATGTACAAGAAAATGTAAAAAATATTTAAAAAATTCAGAAACTAGAAAATTCAATTTTGAATTTTCGATAGTTATTTTTCAAATTTTAAAAATAAATTTTTTAATTGTTATTTTGTATATAAAAAATTAAAAAAAAAAAAAGATGACTTTTTTTAATAGAAAATAACTGCCGCAAATATTTTTATGAATTTTCTTATTCACAATATAACTACTAAAAAATCAAAAATAAATTATCCGATTCAAGAATTTTTAAAAAAATATATATTTTATGTATACGGCCTCCCAAAAGAATTTTTAATTTTTTTTTTCTCGTTTTAATTGAACCTACTGGGTGGTTACTGGCTCATGATACGGCCTCCTATTAGAGTTGAAATTTTTTATTTTGCATTTTCATGTATATTATATGATTTAAATATATTAATAAATAATTAAATTAATAAATAATAATAATAATAATCAATAATATATTAATAAATAACAATAATAAATAATAATTTATGATTTACTATAACTTTGTTTTTCTTTCTCGTTGAAACATAATAATGTACAAGAAAATGTATAAAATATTTAAAAATACATTAGTATACAATATATTACCTGATTTTATCTCAATATAATGAAAAAATTGATTCGTGTGATTGAAAATGTGGCAAAATATATATATCAAAATTAATGTGGTTGAATAAATGTGACAAGTCAAACAAGTTAGTGCATATTCAATTTACCAATAGCACAAATCAATTTTTTTGATATTAAATTAATTTGTAAATTAATAAGAAAATTAATCAATTAGAAAATCATATTTAATGAAAAAATTAATTTTAGTAATGTATTATTAATAATTAATTTTACCATTAAATGAAAAAATTAATCAATTGTATAATTTGGTAACAAATTGATTAATCGCAAATTGTACAATTTGGTAAGTAGCAAATTTAGTAAGTATCAAATTAATTTTTAGCAAATTGATTAACCATGAATTGTCTTACTTTTTAATTATAATCATTTTTAATTATAATATTAATTTAATTATTTATTAATATATTTAATTCATATAATGATACATAAAACGGAAAAATAAAATAAAAAATTCAACTCTAATAGGAGGTCATATCCTAGGCCAGCGACCTCCAAGTAGGTCCAATTCAGAATCTTCTCCAGCTGGTCGCACTTTGAGCGAGCGACCTCCTATTGAGTCCAAAAAGTAAGACAATCTAGTAAACAAAACTGGTAGTAGTGAAAGGGATAAATATTTTTAAAGTAGGACAATGTAGTAAATAAAACTTAAATAATAATTTTCAAGTTAAAAGTAGGATAATTTGATAGTAAGTTAAAGGACCTACAAATATTCCCACTTTAGTAGGACAATCTAGTAAATAAAACTTAAAATATAATTTTTTAGAACACTTTAGTTTACGTAATTTAAACTTTATTTATTGAAAAAATTTAGAAAAATACAAATATTTTCAAAAAAAATTAAATTTATGTATGTGAAAACTTTAAAAAAAAATATAAATGTTTTAAGAAAATTCGAACTTTGTGTTCTAGAAATCTTGAAGAAATTCAAACACATACCAAAAAATATATAAATTGACTTTAAAAAAAATAAAAATGAAGTTTTATTAAAATGTGAGGATAGGTGTAAAAATTTAGAGGTATTTTTAATATTTTCTTTCTATTTAGATTTTGGGCTCAATGCTGTGGCTTCTTCATTTTGTTTTAATCTGGCTCATTTTGGGCCTTTCTTTAAAAATGAAAAAGACCAAGTTTTTCCTACACTGGTCCTCCTCCTCTCACGTTTTTATTTTAAAAGAAAAACTTATTTTTATCTTTTTTTAATTTAACTTTTTATTTATGTAAACTTTTTAGAATTTTTGGAAAAGTCATAGTTTAGTTTTTAAGAACAAAAAGTCCATCCTGAAAAATTGAAACTTGAGTCTCCTAAAATATTCAAAATTTATTTATTTTTTAAAATATATGAACTTCTTGAAAATTACAAATTTTGAAAATTTAGAATCGAATTCAAAATATTTTTTTTCACTAATGACTCATACAACTAATTGGATATTCAAAAATTGAGATTTTGAATATATTTAGAAAAAGTGTAAAAATAGTATAAAGGGTAGTTTCATTTTTTTTTTTCATAATAATTGGGGTATACAAAATATCAGTAAAAAATACATCTAATAAGGCCTTTTGTAATCAACATTACTTATGTGAGTCCAGTTGTTGTAAAATGTTTTAGAAAGTTGAACTTTGTACCTCTTGAATTAGACTTCTATCTTCTATTAATAATTTTATCTTTTAATTTATGAAAATACCTATAAGTAAATAATAAAAAATTAAAAAAAATTGTATATTTTGAACATATTTTCATATTCCCAAATTTTCGGAATTTTTTTTTTCTTCTGAATTTCTCAAACTAGAAAATTCATTGTCGAAATTTTCAGCAGTTTTATTTTAATACCGAAAATTTCAAAAATGACTTTTTCAGTAGTTATTTTCAACTGAAAATTTCAGTGTTTTGATATGTCCAATAGTTAAATTGTGTAACGGGAATTTTGAAAACTAAATTCTTTTATTGAAAATAACTATCGAAAATTTCTAGTATTGAATATAACTATATGAAATTTCAGAAAAAATTAAATTTTCGGATCATTTTTTTTCTTTCTATTTTACAATTTTTTTGTTCACATTTTTTCTTCATTTTTTTTTAGTAAGGACCATAGGAGCGAAAAACTTTTTAGAACATTCTCGAATTCGGCCTTCTACACAATTTAATAAGATAACTGTTGTTGAAAAAAATGAGAAAAAGGAACAAAAATATGCAACAAGAGCAGGATTATGATGTTATACCTGAGTTTGAGCAAGAGGAGCATCAAGATCATGAGTTTGAAGATCATACACAACATGACCAGGAGGAGCAACAAGATTGTATGCATCAACACTTCGACCAACCTTTGTTTCCTGGAAGACTTTTCAATCTTTCCGTCTTTAAGGACTATGAACACCACATTGCATCTAGAGTGTAAAATTGACAGGTTGGTAAATAACTTATTTTATTATATAGTATAACATAATATGTATAGTTTAATATATTTATATTATAGTTTATTATATGTATAATTTAATATAGTTTAATATATGTATAATATAATATTTTTTAGTATATATATATATAGTACACTAACTAATTGTATAATTTTTTGTGTGTTATTTTAAGTAAACAGAATAGACATGGCTTGAAAGTTGTTTCAAATGGCAAAAAACAAGATAACTTCCTTGATATTAGATATGTATTACCTACTTAGATAGATTAATGGATTACTACATCAGAGTTACGTTCTCTACAACGATGTAGTTTGCATATGATCGATGATAATCTCATATATATTTTTGCTGCAAGATAGCATACATGGACTAGCTGATTTCACCTGTCATTTGGTGAAATAATTATTATTCTTAAAGATGTTAGAGGTCTTTGTTGGGTGGGCTCCCTCCCCAAGTGGAACCCATTGATTTTATTATTAGTATTAGTATTAGTATTATTGAAATAAAAAGAAAAGAAAAAAATAGGTTTTAATGGGTTTAGCCCATGTGAATCAAATAAATGGGATTTAGAAATCCCTAAGAAGAAGAATGAATGAGAACGACTGCTAGAAAAGAAAAATAAGGGTTTGGTTCCAGTGGTGGTAACATAGTAACAAGCGTGTAGCAAACTTGCTCCGTTTAATCTATAAATTTAGTATATTATTCCTGTCACTGAGTTTGTTATTTTAATATACAGTCTAAGACTCTGGTGTACCCATTAATTATTATAGTGAAATATTTTACTGGACTAAGTCCTGTGATTTTTATTCTCTCAATTTGAGGGAAGTTATCCACATTAAAATTGTGTTTGTCTCATATTTAATTTTCTGTCAATTATTATTGCTCTTGTAATTATATTTTTCTGTTTGGTCATTTATCTATACAGGCGGAGAAAAAATATTATGCATTATTGAGATAGTTATCTCTAATTATCTTTGGTTTTTTTCCAATAATCTTTTGAAAGTTTTTCACACTTCCCATTAACGTGAATGAAAATTTTGTCATTGTTATTTCCGTTGAGTTATTGGGAGTGGACGAAAATGAAGCTGTAAATTAAATTAATGTCAATAGAAAGTGTTTCATATAATTTTAAATAGTTGAAACCTGTATTTTTTTAAGAAATTTCGTGTACGACGATTCAAGTGGACAACAAAAGCATACTTATTTTCATTTGGTATGGTGTAAAAATAAAAATTGGGGTAGTGTTAATTTGTGGGGTATCCAATTTCGAAATTTTATTTTTAATTTGTGGTAGTGTTGAAAGCTGAATTTGATTTGGACTTTAGATGATTGCTCATCCACTTTTAATATTCATTTATAATATATAATAAAATACTGCTTAATTGAAATTTATAATAGCATTATTAATTCTATTTTGCACTTTTGAATTAAAATTTTATACTATCAAAATTTGGAATTCAGGAAGACACCAAGTTTTTGTTTTGGAGGAAAGAGAATCTCCACAGTTTTTTATCCTACCCTCTATATGTTTAACGGCCCTTGAAAAACCTGAAAATACTTCTATTGATCAGTTCTTTTAGACGGCATTTTTCTGGAATAACCAATCCAATATATAAATGTTAACTTTGAAATTTTTAAGATTCTTACAAAATCCGTTCAATAGTAAAAAATGTTAAAGTTTATAGTTCTGGACCAATCGATCACTTAGAAAAATTTCAAAAAATTTACACTACCATTAGGACCAATCTGGTAGCATAAAGGGTGCTCGTGATTTTCATCATTTTGTTAATCCATTATATATATATATATATATATATATATATACATTAGCGGATCTTGCACAAAATATTTGGAGGAGCCGGAGAGTATTAACTGAAATATTATAATTAAAATTTAAATATTATAATTGAAATATTTTTTAAAAGTCATATAATTTGTTTAGAGTATCACACAATTCATATATAGTAGACAAGTTGAAAAAATTAGAATTTCAATTTTCACAAGTCACACAATTCAATCAAATAAAATATATTCATTTTATAATTTTCATCTTTGTCAAAAAAAAAAAAATCTTTAAAAAATGTATCAATTTTTTTATGTTTAAATATCGTGTCACTTCTAAAAAAATACACATTAATTAAAACAATTCACAATTAAAAAATAGGTTTAATTACACTTTTAGTCCCCCTATTATAGGTGAAAATTGAAAGTAGTCCTCATATTTTGTTTGTCCTCAGTTTTAGTCCCCCAAACAGAATTTGAGGTCAAATCATGATTAGTTGTCATTTTTTTAATCACGTGTCAATAAATAGATGACATGATAGACGCTTACGTGGAATAAACTTATTATTATATTATTTCTGATTAAAAAATATAATTTTTATTTTCAAAAATAATTTTAATAATTGTAAAATATTTTTAAAAATAGAATTAAATTGTTAAAATAAAATTAAAAGAAAACTGAAAAACCCTAAAGCCCCAAATGTAAGAACATGTTCGTAGTCATTGTTCATCTTTCGTGCTAAAGCCCCAAATGGTGGAAACCTACATCTTCACTGTTCGTGATCGATTTCTTCATCATCATCCTGTTTCTGTTCGTGGTCGATTTCGTTTTCTTCATCATCATCCTGTTTCTGTTCGTTGTCGATTTCGTTTTCTTCATCATCATCCTGTTCGTGAATCATCTTGTTCGTTAATCAACAACAACAACCCTTTTCAAAAAAACCCAATGAATAATCCCAAATTACATCCCTGAAGGAGAAAGTTCGGCACCCATTACTAATCCCAAAAGCATAAATCTCAAACTTGCTTTAGTTTTTGGATTTTGGTACTTTCAAAACATTGTTTTCAACATTTACAACAAGAAAGTTTTGAACTTTCTCCCTTTCCCATGGCTTCTTGCATCTTTTCAGCTATTTGTTGGTTCCATTTGGATGCTTGCTCTTTGGTCTTTAAAGCTTCAACCTTTTTCAAAAATCTCAAAATCTTTCATTCTTGCTCTACTTGGACTTGCTTTGTTTCACACAATAGGTCACATTTCAGCTTGTGTTTCATTCTCAAAAGTTGTTGTTTCATTCACACATGTTATCAAATCTGCAGAACCAGTTTTTTCTGTCATATTCTCTTCTTTCCTTGGCGATAAATATCCTATAAAGGTTTGGCTTTCAATTTTACCTATTGTTCATTGGGATTATTCATTGGGTTTTTTGAAAAGGGTTGTTGTTGTTGATTAAGAGGAATGATGATGGGGTTTTGTGATTGAAGTGAAGGGGGAAAGGGAGGGATGAACTTGGGGAGGAGGGTTCTGCTTAGGGTTCTTCAATTTAATTTTAATTTAATTTAATTTTAACAATTTAATTCTATTTTTAAAAATATTTTACAATTATTAAAATGATTTTTGAAAATAAAAATTATATTTTTTTAATCAAAAATAATATAATAATAAGTTTATTTCACGTAAGCGTCTGCCACGTCACCTATTTATTGACACGTCATTAAAAAATTACAACTCATCATGATTTGGCCTCAAATTCTGTTTGGGGGACTAAAACTGGGGACAAACAAAATAAGGGGACTATTTTCAATTTTCACCTATAATAGGAGGACCAAAAGTACAATTAAGCCAAAATAGTATCATACTATATCATATATCAATGATTAAGATAAAAAGCTTGTTAATAGTTAATAGTCGAGTTCCTAATTAGGATGTTAGAAGTTTGTTAATAGTTAACAGTCGAGTTGCTAATTAGGATGTTAGAGTTTATTGATTCGAGATTAATTAGTTTATCTTTATCTATCATATAGTTTATGTATATACAGATGTTTTCTATTAATTTTATTATATTTTATTAGTATAAATTCTAAAAGAGAGAAAACACATATAAAAATAGGTACATAAATGGAGAAGAGAGGCGAAAATTACTCAAAATCATATTGTTTAAGGATATTTTAATAATTTATCACTATTATTTTTGATAATATGCATAGTTATATATATATATATATATATATATATATATATATATATATATAA
>JBBPBS010001017.1:18227542-18289737 GCA_037974835.1 Cicer judaicum
AAAACTAAATTTAATTTCTATTTTAAATATTTAATTTTATGTAATTGTGTAAAGAAGATTAGTAAAAAAATTCAAAATAATATATATATATATATATATATATATATATATATATATATATATATATATGTAATTGTGTATTAGCATGATTTTTAAAATACAAGTATCTAAATAAAAATAAATGATAATATAGTTTATGTTAAAATGCACTTTTAGTCACTCAAGTTTCAAAATCCAACTAACTTGGCCTCCTAGTTTGATTTGAGTGGAAAAATCAGCTTTAATTGGGTGCGACTGTAAGTTTTTTTTAATATTAAAATTCTAGGGTGAGAACAAATTGAAGTGTCCATATTTACTTTGTAGTCCCCCCTGAACCTACCTTGCTAGTGGGGGTGGGAATAGGCTATACCATCTTTAAAGACCCTATGGTAGGACCTACTTATGGTCTGTTCTAGTCAATTTAATAAAAAACTAGACTTATTAATTTAAATAGTTCAAACTCATACTTATAAAAAAATATATTATGTCTCATAGACCGACACACACATATATATATACTATTTATTAACATTATTATTTTTTATTAATATAAAAGTTTTGTTTAGCCTATTTAAAAAAATGTACTATAAAACTAATTAGTTATATTATTAAAATTATTGATAAATTTAATTAAATAAAAAATAAATTAATTAATTTTGAAAATAAATTATATTAATTATTTATAAAATATGATTTAAATTCACATTGAATTTTGTTTTTGTTTTCTATTGGGAAAAAAAAATCACATTTAAAAACAAAATTATATCATATTTTAAGTACAAATTAACTTGCGACGGAATTGATAAATTTTTTGTCATAAACATGGCACCATTATTCCCTCTTTTATAACTTTTATTAAATTTGGTGATATAATAATTTTTTTGTCCAAAAGTTTCAGACGAAAATATCCGTCCTAAAATCATGACGAAACATTAAATTCGTCAGAAACTGAAGATAAAATTTCACAAAAACAAATAATTTTCTGATAAGACAATTGTGACAAAAAATGATCACAAACTCTATCATATATAAATTATTTTGTGTGGCTTTTACATAAAAAATTAAAATTAAAGAATTAAAATTACTATTTTCAAACTAAGAGGATCATAGTTGCTAAATTTTAAAATTTCAAATAGACTTATAATTATAGTACAATACAATTTACAGATGCAGCACCAACTATACAATATATATGAATAAAAAATTTTGTTATTAAAGAAATTATTGAAAAACTTGCCAAAGGTCAAACATATGATAAAGTATTGTTTAATTAATACAATATTTATTGGAATCCATTTTCTTTTAACATAAAAGCTACTCCATGTAGCTTCATCTTGAATTGATTTTGGTGCCCAAACTCAAGTTAACAAATTTATAACCAAACATAAAAATTGACTCAAAAATTGCTTTTGCCATGGAGAGACTCGGGTTTGGTACACTTTAACGTTTGTTGGATGTTTGCACCAATGCATTGGCTACATAATCATTGATGAGAATGCAAAGGGTACAATTGATTCTTATATCTAGCTAGACCCAATAACTTTGCAATTGGTATATTAGTGCATCATCTACTACACGAGATCTAGGTGTGACACACCCAAAGATGGTCCATAACATAAAATAAGTTTGTTGGGGGTTGAGATATTGACATGTTAAGTCTTTTTGAACCAAAAAAAAAAAAAAAACATTCAAATGCTTAAAATCTCTTCCACTCAACACACTAACTCTCTCCTTATAAAAAAACACTACTCTAGCTCAAACTTTCCAACCCTCTCTAACACCAAAATTCTTTCTTTCTCTCTCTCTCTCTCACTCTCATGGAGTTCCTTTTTTTATTTTACATAGTTCCAACATTGTACTTATGTTTCCTAATTTGGAAGTTATTTGATAAAAAGAGGGACCAAGAGTGTTACATATTAGATTACCAATGTTATAAGCCAACACAAGATAGAATGCTAGATACAGAGTTTTGTGGCAAACTAATCAAAAGAACAGAGAATTTGGGTCTAGATGAGTACAAATTTCTCCTTAGAGCCATTGTAAGTTCCGGCATCGGCGAACAAACTTATGCGCCAAGAAACATCTTCGAAGGCCGCGAAGCGTCCGCAACACTGGCAGACGGAATCTCTGAAATGGATGAGTTTTTCAACGACAGCATCGAAAAACTCCTATTGAGGTCGTCGATTCTCCCTTCAGAAATCGACATCCTCGTTGTCAACATCTCAATGCTCGCGACGCTCCCTTCCCTGGCGTCGCGGATTATCAACCGTTACAAACTGCGAGAAGACATAAAAGTTTACAACTTAACAGCAATGGGGTGTAGTGCTAGTCTTATATCACTAGACATTATTAAAAACATTTTCAAAACACAAAGTAACAAGTTAGCACTTTTGGTAACATCAGAATCACTTTCTCCAAATTGGTATCAAGGTAATGAAAGATCAATGATCTTAACCAATTGTATCTTCCGTTCTGGTGGTTGTGCAATTCTCTTGACAAACAAAAGATCCTTAAAGAACAAAGTCATGTTGAAATTGAAGTGTTTGGTTAGAACACATCATGGTGCAAAAGATGATTCTTTTACTTGTTGTGTTCAAAAGGAAGATGAAAAGGGTAGAATTGGTGTTCATCTTGGTAAACATCTACCAAAAGCAGCTACAAGAGCATTTGTTGACAATTTAAGGGTACTTTCACCTAAAATTTTGCCAACAAAGGAATTGTTAAGGTTTCTTGTAGTGACCCTTTTCAAAAAATTTAGTATTTCTAGTTCTAGTTCTTCTAAATCTTCTAGTGGAGGAAAAGTAAGTACAAAATCACCAATAAATTTCAAAAGTGGTATTGATCACTTTTGCATTCATACAGGAGGAAAAGCAGTGATAGATGGAATTGGATTAAGCTTAGATCTAAATGAATATGATCTTGAGCCAGCTAGGATGACACTAAACCGTTTTGGAAACACCTCAGCTAGTAGTTTGTGGTATGTGTTAGGGTACATGGAAGCAAAGAAGAGACTCAAAAAGGGTGAAAAACTTTTTATGATTAGTTTTGGTGCTGGATTTAAATGCAATAGTTGTTTATGGGAAGTAGTGAAAGATCTTGGAGATGCAAATGTTTGGGAAGATTGTATTGATGATTATCCACTTGAGTCTTTGGTCAATCCTTTCATGGAGAAGTATAGTTGGCTTAATGAAGTTGAGGATCCAAACAATTATGATATTCCTGATTTTCTCAAGTGAAATTTAGGTAATTTAATTTCATTCATTGTCATGAAATGAAATAGTAAAGTTAAGAAAATAATATTATTGAAGGGGTGTATCAAATTTTTTAAACTAGATTTATTGATTGTGCATTAATTTCATTTTTATGTATAATATTATTATACACTTGTTATTGTTTAGTACCCAATAAGGAGTTTCTCTACTTTTTGTTCATTTATAAATTATCTCTATAATATTGTGGGGACATGGTTAGTTTCTTTTTATAGGATACTTGACTATTCTTTACCATATATATTGTTAATTGAAAAATGTTAATTGTTGTTATTTTGTTTGTAAGAGAATTAAATCCATCACTTCTTTATCATTTTAATGTTTATGTTCTTCCTCCAAAAATTAAATAATTAAGTGTTTTATAATTATTGTACCATATTATATCTCTAATCATTCGATCATTTTCTAACATATCATTTTATTTTATATAATTATAACTTTAATCTATTGAAAACTATAAAATTAATGACTGATGTTGCTTATTAGTGTAAAATTATTTACACTATTATTGCTCTCTTAAAAATATTAGTTTGCCTTTAAAAACGTATTGTGGATTACAATTAATTTTTTGGTTTGCATTATGTGTTTAAATTTGTTGAAAAAATGAATTATTGATTTTGGAAAAATTGAAACATAAAGGAAAATAAATCCTGGAAGAATTTTCATTTATTCTAAGCAGATTAATATTAAGGGTTTTTACTTATAGGGTATTCTTCCTTTCTCAATGTCAAATTCCCTATGAGTCAAAAAGAAAAATACTAAATTTATGACAAAATAGAATAAAGATAAAAACTTTGTTAAAATTTATAAAGTGAGATACTTATCTTACAAATGATTCTTATTATAAAAACAAGTCATGTGAAATATAAAAATCTGATAAATCTTCGTTTAATTTTTTTATTCTTCATTCATTATAAAAAAAATCATTCAAATATTTTTTTAGTTTTTAAGAGTACAAAAGTAAAATAATATCTTAATTTTTTAAAATAATTAAAAAAATTGGAAAAAAAGTAAAAAACAAGATATCGAGAACGGAGGAAGTAAAAGTTTGATTACGGGGCTGAAATTAAGTGGGATAGCAATGATTGCTTGCAAAACTGTTTGAAAAATTGAATGGCAAATGGACAAATAATTGTACTCTGTCAAAACATTAAACCACTATTCTCATTTCTCTTTCCTATCTAGGACTGTCTGGTTGGTTTGCAAATACCCTAGAAAATTAAATGCACAATTGACCGGTAAATTTATCTTGTTTTTCATTATTTGGTGAAAATTTTGATTTTAAGAAAATTGGTTTTCTAACTTTGCAGTAAGAAAATTTATCTTGTTTTGTAGTAAGAAAATTGTAAATTGACTTTTTAATAAGTATTCTTGAAAAAAATTATGATAGAATAATTTGGGTTGAGTGAGAATTTCAATTTCTAACTTTGTAAAATTATGGAAAGAAAAGGTTGGAAAGTGAGTATGATTGATCTAGTGTGGATCTGAACATAGGTCTACCTTGAATAAAGCATTCATTTGTGGGGACTCCTTTTATTTTTCAACAAAAAATACAACAAAAGCACTAACATAGACAAAGAAAACTCATAAAAATATGTTCAACCAATTTCATGACAATGCTTTGATTTGTTCAACCTTTACTAAAATTTGATACATCCCTTGACTTTAGTTGAAAGCTCTAATCACTTAATCAACACTTCATGAACAATTTTGTTCTGAATTTTGATTATTCTAAAAAAATTAAACCATATAGTGAGGATTTGTTTCCTCCATGAATAATTATTAAGTATTGTCACATTTACTTCCGTTTTTATTACTCATTGTAGACTTTACATTTCACCAATACAAGTGTTAAATTAATAATTTTTATTTAATATAGATCAAATTAATTTATAAAATTTCATTAAATTTTTAAAATATATGACAATGACACTTTATCAAATGAATTTAATTCAACATACATTATATTTTAAAAAATATAAGTAAAATGTTGACTATTAATTTTATAGCTACAAGTGCTCTATTTCTATTTTTTTTTTTATGTATGTATGTATGTATTATTATTATTTTTATATATATAAACTATTTAATTGTTGAATTTGATGTCAAATTAAAGAAATTACAGTGTAAATAAGTTAGGTTTGAGTTCCTCGGCTCATTAAATTGGCAAGTCGCAACATATCTACGAAATGAATATTAGATTTAATTAATAAGTGAAATTATTAAGCAGGGTAAAATACTGCCTGCCAGAATATGTTAATTTTTTTTTTTTTTTATTTATTTTTACAAACTCACAAGAATTTTTTTTTGTTGAGGGAACTCACAAGAAAATTGGTAATGCAAATATCTCAAATACTATTACGGTCAAAGGAAATAGGCACTAGTTTGTTTTATTAGCCGTTTTGGTTAAAGTATTTAAAGGATAGGTGAATAATAATTATAATCATGACCAAGTCGTGATTCCAATAACAAATAAAACTATATTCATGATTTAGTATATATCACTTTCTCAACATTATCTATTAGTATACTATTATTGAGATGTTAGCCCCTAAAAAGAGCTGGTGATAGATGTTTTCTTCTATTAGCCCCAATACACGTGTGTGGCACTGCTTGTGCTTTCAAGTATATCTATTATGGGAGGAGAACAAATCAAGTGTCGAAAACATAATTAGTGGTTGAGTACCATGTAATCGAGATTGAAAATTTAATTTGTGACCCAAAAAGAATTAAAGCAAAAAATTTAGTTCAGACAAACTAGAATGTTTCAACCAATATGAGTATGATTGAAGTTGACACCAATAGATTAAGCGTGAAAAATTAATTTTAAAATCGATTAAAAATGAGTTAAATATTAAATATATAATAAAAGTGACTAATTATCTTAAAATTTTAGGTAAAAATTGTTAGATAATATTAATTATATATATATATACACCGTAACTCTATTACTTTGAACTTTTGTTTATTTTGTTTATGAAACCATACTAGAGTTCGTTCTCTTCTTCCTCTCTTTTATGTGTATGTTTGTTTTATCATTAGTAATATGGTTGATTTTGTACGATTCGCTTTGTGGTCATTATCAATTTTCTACTCTTATATTTCTAAGGATGATTCTCTAAGAGATGTTAGTGTTCATCTCAATGGACATAATTACTTTTATTGGAGTTATGTGATAAAAAAAATTGAATGGAAAAAATATGTCGGGTTATGCCGATGGACCTTATGTGAAGCCTACAGATAAAAAGGATGAAGCTAAATATGCAAAAGATTTGAATACAAAAAATCTTAGTAATGCAAAAACCATTGCTTGGATTAATAATTATGTTGAGTTGTCTATAGGTGTGTAACTAGCAAAATAAGACACTGCTAAAGAAATTTGGGATCACTTAAAACAATTGTATGTTCAGTATAACTTTACAAAACGGTATTAGCTAAAAAATGATATTACGACCTTTAAACAAAACAATATGACCATTCAAAAATTATATTCAACAATGACTAATTTTTTTGATCAATTGACTCTTATGAAATCAACTAGGTTGAAAGCTATCAAAACGTACATTGATCAAAGAGAGGATTAACATCTAGTTTGGTTTTTGATGGCTCTTCGTAATGATTTTGAGCGTCTTCATGGGGTATTTTGCACAGTTCCCCTCTTTCTATTGTTGAATTAATAGTTAGTTAATTGTTGACTGAAGATATCAGACTTAAGATCCACTCTGGTGTGTCAGATAAAAGAGAACTCTCAACTCCTCCATCTATTTTTGTTGCTCCTATTCAAAAAGGAAAATCTCAAGGGAGAGTTGGGTTTGGTAATGATGAATGTGTGTGTGTGTGTTTTTTTTTTTTGCAAAGAAAAAGGTCAATGAAAAACACATTATCCGAAATTGGGAAGAGCATATAAGAATTTAGGTGGGCATCATCCAATGTTGTTGCTTCTACTCCTTCTACCATTGGCTCTAGCTCTTGTTCTACATACTCATCTGAGACTACTTCCCAAATCTATGATATTTTAGCGCAAATCCAAAAACTTATTGACACTCAATCATATGCCATGTCTTCCTCCTCTACTAAAGATTTGCATTTCTCTAGTATGTCAGGTATATCTCCTTCCATATGAATTCTTGATTCTAGATCACCTAACTTATCTATCTCGACACCTAACTTATCTTTATGATGTTTATTATATTCCTAATCTCACTTTGAGTCTTTCTTTTGTTAGTCAAATATGTGATTTCAATTATTCAGTTATATTTTCTTCCACTTCTTATTGTGTGTAGGATCCACATTTTGGAAGGCTGATTGGGACATGCCATAGATAGGGGGACTTTATGTTTTAGGTGTCATGCGAGACCCAAATACTACAGCCTCAACAACTAATACTTACTTATTATCTATTTTTCACTTGAATTATTCGTCTTCTAATTTTTATTTATGGAATTCTCACCTTAGAGATGTTTCTGCTTCTAGATTGAAACATTTGGCTTCTAGTGGAGCTTTAGGAAAATTACAAACTAGTTACATTTTCAGACTCTTGTGGTTGTAAACTTGCTAAATTTCTAATTTTACCATTTAGTAAAAGTGTTTATGTATCATATACGCCTTTTGATTTAGTTCACTCTATTGTTTGGGGTCCATCATCTATTTTTGACCAAAGGTAGATCTAGATATTATGTTTCGTTTATTGATGATTACACTCGTTATTGTTGGATTTATCTTATGAAAAACCGGTCTGAATTTTTTTGACATTTATCATATGTTTTGTGCTATAGTCAAGACTTAACATAATGCTGCTATAAAATGTTTTTTTTTGCGATTAAGGTGGTGAATATACCTCTAATAAATTATTTAAATTACCTATTTATGATGGCGCCCCCCACCAGACATCTTGTATTGATACTCCTCAACAAAATGGAGTTGCTAAAAGTATTATTGAGATTTGTTCACTTTTGTTGTCAGCTTCGGTTCCTTGTGAGTTTTGGGAGAAAAAAATTCTTACTGATGTCCATGCTATTAATAGAACTCCGTCGTCTGTCATATCAAGTTTTTCTCCCTTTGAAAGGTTGTATGCTTCTATCCCTGATTATTTTTCTTTGAAAGTCTTTGGTTCTACTTTTTTAGTTCTTCGTCCACAAGTAGGGCGCAATAAGTTTTCTTTGCGTTATTCCATGTGTGTTTTTCTTTGTTATGAGGATGGTCAAAAGGGTTATCGTTGTTATGATCCTCATGCAAGAAACTTTTTAAGTTTCTCGTAATGCTATTTTTCTTGAGCACGTCCATTTTTTCTCTGTATCCTCTGATTCTCATATTACTAAGAGTTCATAACTAACTCATATTAATCCATTTGGTCCTAATAATAATGCTTCTAGTGATTGTAATGTTAAGAATTGTAGAATAAATATTACTACTCCACATGATGACATCCCTTTTCGCCTCTCCGTTACCCATCTCGTCACCGTATGTCTATCTAGTTACCTGATTTTATCTATTCCAATTACTCATCCTCGTTTACTTGTTTCTTAACCTCTATTCCAATTACTGATTTTATCTATTCTTGATCTTCTTTGGCAGCAAGCTATGGCAGAAGAACTACCTATATTGCTCAAAACAAATATTTGGGAACTAATACCTCTTTCTCCTAGAAAGCGTGTTATTGGATCTTGTTGGGTATACAAGATTGAAACTAAGTCTGGTGAGTCAGTTGAGTGCTACAAAGCATGCCTTGTTGCTAATGGATTCTCTCAACGATATGGTATAGATTATGAAAAAACATTTGCTTCTGTAGCAAAGATAACCACTATCTCTACTCTTATTGCATTTGAATTTATTCGTCAGTGACATATTTCTCAAATAGATGTCAAAAATGTTTTTTTTAAATGGACAACTTTATGAAGAAGTCTATATGGTCCCTCCACAAGCATTTTATCATAGACGGGAAATGTGTAAATTAAAAAAAGGACCTTTATGGTGTTACAAATGCTCCTCGAGCTTGGTTTGATAAATTCTATATTATGATCTCTACTCTTAGTTTTCACTCTAGTGAACATGATTATGCATTGTTTATAAGAACCACCACTCATGGTCGCATTATACTTTCTTTGTATGTTGATGATATGATTAATACATGTGATGATGTTAGTGGAATCAATGAGTTGAAATTGCAGTTAGCCAAACAATTTGAGATGAAGGATTTGGGAACTCTTCGTTATTTCTTTGGGATTGAAGTTGTCTATTCTCGTAGAGGCTACCTTCTATCTCAATCTAAGTATACTGTCAACATTCTTGAATAGGTTCGTCTTCTGATGCTAGAGCAGCAAATACTCCTCTTAAGTTGAATGTGAAATAATTTAGTTGCATTGGCTTCTGTTTGATATGAGTATCTCTTTTTCTGAGCCAACTCCGATGCACACACCAATGTGAAATAATTTGGTTGCGTTGCTCGTAACTCAATCTTTCATGAACGTGCCAAGCACGTTGATATTTATTCTCATCTTATTCGTCATCATCTTCAACATGAAACCATTGCTCTACCATTTGTCTCATCTTCCTTACAGATTGTTGATGTGTTGACAAAGATGTATTCCATTAAATATTTTTGTTTTTTGGTTGACAAACTCTCGATATTCCTTGTTAATGCATCATGAGTTTGATGAGAAATATTAGATAATATTATTATATATTAGTAGTAATGTTATTTTAGACTTTTATATTTTCTTGCATATATATTTATTGTAACTCTATCATCATAAACTTTTGTTCATTTTGTTTATGAAACTTTGATGGACTTATTTCTCTTCTTCCCCTCTTCTTCTTCCCCCTTTCAGTGTTTAACAATCACTGATCAATGTGAATGAATAACGTCGGCTCAAGATTCAAGCTAATAAAACAAAGGTTTTAAGACATTAGAAAAAAAATTCATAAATATTTAAGTCTGAAAAAATAAAAATACTTAAGTAATATAACTAGTAAAAGGCTCACAAATATCATAAGGTTATATTAAGTTAAAATACTTGGTATCTCAAAAAATAAAATAAAAAAACATTTAAATAAAATACTATTGATAATATTTAAATGGCCTTTATTCTATTTATTTATCAAAATTTTGTTTTATATCTTAATAAGTGTGTTTGATCCGTCTTGTGTATGAAAAAATATATCTTAAAAAATATCAAACTTTTAAAATTATGGGATTAGTTTTTGCAGTTTTGTGGAATATCTTAATGAATTAATTAAAAAAATAGTAATAGAATGTTTCGGTCATTTAAGGATAAAGTTGAAGTGTTAAATCAAAAATTAGAACATACATAACATGTGTGGTCCTTGTGAATGAAGAGAAAATAAACACCCATATTTGCAAAGCAGAAGACAGCAAATGTAATTGCAACTTTCCCTTTCTAATTTTTGTGGCCCGTTCTAACCTTCTAAGGATAAGTCTTTCTCTTTTAATTAATCGCCGCTGACTACGTAACAGTCATAAAGACCTCACACACAACAAACAACATACAAGTTGAAACATATTTACTAACCGATTCAAACTATTGGATTATTAGGGCCCATGATCATTACATTTATGTAAGATCACTCAAACAAGTTGTTCCATACACGTTTTTATTTTAAATTTTTAAATATTAAATATACATTTTCTTATTTTTTATTTAATGTGAGATTTTAATTCACATTTTATACATCCACAATTCTTTCTTTTAATGTGATCTGTGTTTATCAATTCATTTTGATATTATCTCCTTTCTTTATGTAGAAGCTTTTTCCATCCACATAAATATTAAAATGATAAGGAAGTCATGATCATAAGTGTTCAATTCATATCTCTAACAAAAACTAACAATTAATAACTTACATGGACTATTTTTATATATATAATGTGGAATATTTTCCAAACATGCATAGATAAATAATCAAATCATAATACTTTTATATAATTTTACAATGAAATAACAATCATAAAAAAATAAATATCGACACACTGAAATTTTAATGTAGAAAATTTTATGTAAAGTGAGAGAATAAATTCTATGAAAAAATTGACTACGTAAAACTATGAGAAAATTTCACAAGAAAAAGAATATTATGGGAACCAGTAAAGTAAAACTTTTCACTATGTAAATAATTAGTACATTAGAGTCTTTTTATTAGTTATACTAGCTAGATAGAGAACAAAAATAATCCATCACCCAATTGTGGAAATAGTACATTAACGAAACACTTACATAAAAGTCGATATACCGTATTAACTCAAAAAGATAGAATAATTGCAGATACAGCATATCAATAAATCAAGTACAATGATAAAACCCATTCAAAATTACATTCTTAGTCTTTTAAGTTTAGTCCAGTTTCTGTTTAGATCTTTTAAAAAAAAATTCAAATTAATCATTTATGTTACGTTATATTTATACTCTTAATCTTTATATTAAGTTTCGCTGCAACATTATCATTTCTTTATAGTTTCGTTAATAAACCGACACGTAGTCTTAAGTGGATATGTGACGATAAAAAAATTAAATATTAAGAAAAATGTAATTTAAAGACGTCTATTTAACATAAATAGACGCTATTAAATTACATTTTTTTTTATTAAAATAAATTTATCAAATTAAATTAGAGTTCTTTAAATTTAAACAAATTCAAAAACATATTTTGCTCCATCATCTACACATTTAGGTTTTTTTTTTCTGCTAATATTTTTTTTTAAATTCCAAATTAAAATTTATTAGAGTCGATTTCAGTTAGAACTTGTGACCGTAAAAGGAGAATCAAAATCCAAAATTTTTTATGGACATAATATGGCGGATTTGAAATTCCTCAAGAACAAATAACATGAGGTAGAATAGTGCAGCATCACAAGAAAGACAAGAAAGGTAGTTCACCGTTATTGGTGTTTGACCATTAAAATGACTTTGAATTTCTTTGGTGAATCCCATTAATTTTTTTCAAATCTGACGTTTCACTTCTATTTTGTTTTGTTTTCATTTTTTATTGATCATTAAAATGCTGAGTAACATGTGCATGAGAAAAAATTGGAGTAGATTTTATTTTGTTTTAGTGTTGATCAAATTAAAGAGGAGATAATTGATTTGGAAAAAATTATCAACTAAGAGAAAGAGATTTTTAGATTCAAGTAATATGGAATTTGCATGTGAGTTTTAGGTTGATGATTTCATTAAGTTTTTTGGATTGAAGATGGGATTTTAGGTTGAAGAATTAGGAATAATATATTTATTAAATTAAATAAATAAAAAAAGAAGCATATAAAGTTAAAGGTGAAGAAGGAGTTTGAAAATAAAAATCCTAAAATTCAAATACGTAGGTGACAAGATAGGATGAAGATAAAATGTGTTCTATTTTTTTTTTATAGCAATTTAATTTGATATACTTTTATTTCTAATAAAATAATTACAAGCAATAACGTAGCAAATTTACAAATTTACGGCATAACCATCCATCACAGAAGCTTGTCTTGTTCTGTTTCTCGTGTGACTATTAACTGCTCCTGTTGAGACCCGGCACTGTTTCTTTCTCTCGTAAATGTTTTCACCGACACACCAATTAACCAATTAAATAACTAGGGATTTAATCAATAAAAAATTTATATAATTAATTATTTTAAATATTTTATTAATCATTCAAATAAATTATTAATTATTTATTTAACATATATTTTATGAACCACCTTTTAGCATGACCATTGTAGTTTTTGTATTTGTATTTTTAATATGAATATCAATAATATGAATGATAAAAAAAAATTCAAATTGCAATTATACTTGAGATATACAATAATTGAAGTGAGCAACAATAGTGAGGAGATCAATTAATTGAGCAAGCTACCAAACAATATAGTGATAAATGCAAATAAACGGAACCTTCGGTTCGCCAAAGCACAAAAGCATGGTTCTAATTAAGGCCCCGTTGGAATGGGTGAATTATAGAAATTAAATCAAATAAAAGTAGGTAGAAATAGAATGCGCCTCTCTAACTCTTGTGATCTCATTATCATTTTGCATTATTAGCCGAATGTTCCGTTGTGCTAGAATTATGTTGCCACATATTATGCAACTTCTAAATTTTTAGCTTCGTTCATGCATAATTTTTTAGTACATGTTTAAAGACGAAAGAAAGGGTAAAGTTTTAATTTAATCTCTAAAAGAAATTGTGAGATTTAATTTAATTTATAAAAAAATAAAGATAATTTTTAGTTGGTGAGAATTTAGATATTAATTTATTATTTTGTGTTAATTTAGAGATTAATTTTTAGAAATTTTTAAAAATGTTGAATTTATTTTGTTATTGTTGATTGTAATGAAAATAATTTTTAAAACAATAGATAATAAAAAAAATGATTTTTGACAGAATTTACTAAAAATAAATTTTAGTTTTTTTTTATAGTAATATTTTTTCAAATTTGTGACAAAAAAGGATGAAAACTACTAAAGTGATTATTAACTTTTTAAAAATAAAAAACTGATTTTTTCACGAAGAAGCTTTAACAAACGGATTTTAAGTTGACATGTGAATTTTTTCTATGAAAATATAAAATGATTTTGTGTATATAAATTAAACTCTTTTTTTTTTATACTAAACTACTAAATAATTAATTTATTTTCTATAATCTTTCTCTACTTTTTACTTTCTTTTCTTTCCTCTACTTTTTATCATTATCTTTCTCATGAACTAAATTATTTCTCTCAATTTTTTTAGTGACTAAAATGAGTCTTCAATTTAAAGAAAAATACTAGCATTTTTGTAAATAAAGATAAAAAAAAATAGTAATCCTTCTATTATAGATGTCATCTAAGCTAGAAATAATATTAGGAAAAATCTTGGCTGCGGTTCTTTAAAATTGAATTATTTATTGTATTGGTCTATTTAAGTATTAAAATATATACATTGTGCTTCTTTTATTAATTTCCATTTAACTTTGAGAAGAAAAGCCATATAGTGGTTACACGCTGACATGTAACGTTAGTTATCAAGTGACAGACTCTAAATCAATAAATTGATTTCACATTCATCTTTTAAGTTTTTTTTGTCTTCCATATTTAAGCTTTAGATTTTCTCATATTAATTATTATTTTTTCTTCACATATTAGTCTTTATTTTATCATAAAAATTTCTAGTAATATAACAAAAAACTACATAGTGTTGAAAAAATAAATTGATAGAAATTATAACTTATAAGGTGTAATTTTGTAATACCTAATCTTGAAGTAATTTTCCGGTAAATTATAATAGTGGTAAAGTATATAAAATAATGTGATGATGGTCAAGTCCAATTGCCTACTAAGATATGCTTCTCAAGAAATACTAACATAATTTTCATATTGGAAAATATATCTAAGTTACAACCATGTAATGTCATTCATTTTTTTTGTGTTTATATTAATGAAAACTTTTTTGCGATGTAACGGTATTTATACATTCCGTGTTCAAGGTGTAATATATCATAAAATATATGAAGTTTTATTCAAATAAAAATTTCAAACCGTATTTCTAACATTTATTATATTTAACATGAACTACAAAATAGGATGTCGAAAAACTCTCATCTTCACCAAAGGGTCAACTATAAATTTCAAATAATGACTTGATCAATACATCATGATATTTAGACAACTTGCACTGTCTCTAAATGTTTGTGAATATAGGTTTGTTATTGAAGAGTGTCCAACTAACCAACCGCAATATAATATCTTATATGTCTCTTAAAACTCTTAAAAATAAGAGTTACGCTCCCTTAAATTTTGAGTAATTTTAGACATGATAATATTAAATTTTAATTTAGAATTTATTGATTTGTGTTTTGATAAAGATAAGATTTGTGTTTTGACGAAAATAAGAGAAAAAAGTACTAGAAAAAATTTTATTTGGGACTTAAAGAACTAATATGAAAAAAAAAGTCATAAAAGAATAATATGAGAAAAAGCCTAAAAGACACTATGTACAATATAAAAAAAACTTAAAGAATCAATATATAGAAACAAATTTAAAAGATAAATAAAGGTCTAATTTGCTGATTTATAATTTTTATCTTAATAACTTTAATGACAAGTCAAGGTCTAGCAGCTAAATGGATATTTTTGACATAATTAAAAAAAAAACTTAAAAAATATAAACCAATCCATGGACATTTTAATATTTCGATAGTAAAAAATTTAATTGAAAAAATATTAAAAGGCTAATAAAAAAATGGGTCAAATATAAGTACCGTAGACATAATTTTGTCAAAATACTATTAGTTACCCACTCCATTACCAAATATAAGAAGAAAAATACTACTTTTACATCCTTCAAGAATATCTATATGTTAATTTTTGAAGGATTTTAGAACGAAAAACTTGTAAGAACTAAATCTATCTATTTGTACATATTTGAAATTGAAATTTCAAAAAAAATTAAAAAAAAAATCATAAATAATTATGTAACATTTCAATCCTACTAAATTTATAAAATAATTTTACAATTTCCTTAATTTGAAAAATAAGAATAACTATTTCCCTAGTGTCTCCTCCAAAATTCTCGTATGAAAAAGTGGTTAATTAGGCTCATTTAATTTTCTCTAACATCCGCCCTTGATATTGCAGAGTGGAGTGAGCTACGGAGATCGCATACTTCTGTCGTTTTAAGATTTCGGTTTCATTTCTGGTCAAATGTATATGCTGCAATTTTTATCGGACAATGCAAAATGAAATGTCATGATGATGTTATTTCCTTTTCACAAGGACAAGAACAGTGAACTATTAATGACTACGATATTTATCAACCAATACGCAAAAGAGAGTTTAATTTTGTTGCAAAAGATCAATCAACATTCAGATTTGGTCATCTATGTTTCTACAAAAATGTATCGTTGGCAGTGAAAATTCATATGGCTTTGACGTAGTCATATCATCTAGGTTCTTACCATTAATTGCCTTGGGTGTTTTTTTTATAGGAGTGACATAATATTCGGACCCGTCCGAACCCGATCTATTCAATAAAAAATTTAAATTTGCGGACGGATTTTTTTGGGTTGATGGGTTGAATGGGTGAAAAATAAGGATTCATATGGGTTTATACGGTCGGGTTCGGATGAGTAATTTGGATCCGCGGTACCCAAATTCGACCGAATTATATTATTATTTTTATATTATATATTAATATTATTAATTTTATATTATATATTAATATATAAATTTAAAATACACAGTAGCAGTAGCACTGTGTATCACAAAAATACAAAGCCACAAGCAAATATTAAAAAAAAAAGGCCAATAACACTGAACCAACAGCCCAGCCCAATTAAAACTAAGTTGAGGTCAAATTTCAACACATCCATAATTCATTCATCAAATCATTCGCCTCACACTCTTTATTTTGTCTCTCAAATACTCAAACTCAAAGACTCGGTTTCAATTATCTTGGAGTCTCGTCTTGCTCACAATCACCATCGCCGCCGTCTCCCTTTAGTCTACAAACATGCAACGACTGTAAGTTTCCTTTGATTTTTTTACCAAACCCTATCTCTCTAATCTCATAAAATTTATTAAATGGTTATCTTAAAAAGTTTTTCTTTCTTTATTCAATGTTTATCTTGAAATGTATTATATGCTTTTTTATGTTGTTTTGGTTTGTTCTTCTCATTGAAGTTACTATTTTGTGTTAGGGTTTGATCTTTTTTTGACTAACATTTGTTTTACGATATGTTTAGGTACTGATAATATATAGAGGTTGTTCATATCTAATTTCTCTGTTGAAACTTTAGAGAAGGTTAGTTTATTAGGGTTTCTTAATGTATTTTTATGTTTTTAAGGTTAATATATGATTTTTTAGTGTTTTATGATATCTTAGGTACCAATTATATTACTATTGTTCATGTTTCTAAGATAATGATGGAATTTATTGTGATTCATTTTTCCAACCGATAGTGCTTTCATTTGTAGTTTATGTAAATTTAGTTTTAGTAGTTTAAATTTGTAGTTATTTACAGTTTTTTTACTTGCTATTTTTGTAGATTGTTGTTTTATAATCTTGTATTTTCTATTTTAAGATTTATGTTTTTGTAATTTCAGAGTTTTGGTTTTTGGTTTAATATGTTTATTCCTATGTAGTCAGAAGCTTCCATCGCGACCGCAATTGCGCAGCCACGTCGTCTTGCGATGGTCTGGCGCTAAGCAAAATGTCACTGCGTCGCAAAATTGGGTAGCAGCTGTCGCGGCTGATTCACGAAGAAGACGAAGCGCTTAATGCGCAATAGTAAATACAAAGGAAATGTCTTAAATGCCCTTAACCATGGTTGTTAGGGGCACGTGACAGATTCTTTTCACGCCGCCCCCAGCTGGTTATTTTAGTTTTAGTCATGGTTATGATATCTCTCATTTTGCTTGTTGACAGGCAGCCATTTTGTTTGCTTGCTGACAGGCTGTCTTGGTTATGATATCTCTGATTTTTAAATTTAATTCTACTAGATGTTGGATTCTAAAATTTGTTCAATTCACATGTTGATATTTCTTGTCATGCTGAAAATTCAGATACTGATTTTTAAATTTAATTCTACTAGATGTTGGATTATAAAATTTGTTCAATTCACATGCTGATATTTCTTCTCATGCTGAAAATTCACATGTTGATTTTTAAATTTAATTCTACTAGATGTTGGATTATAAAATTTGTTCAATTCACATACTAATTTTTCTTCTCAAGTTGTTTTTGTGGTTTAGAATTGGTTTGGTTCGATTCAGTTTTCATTTAAAATCAAATTGTGAACATGTCTAATATGAACTTATATGGTTATATAATTTTATGCTATGATAGGAGCTGTTTTATAATAGGAGTTGTTTTATATAAAAAAAAGACTTAATCAAATAAAATCATTGATTGAAAAACAAAATGTGAGTTGCTAAATGCCCAAACCATATGAGTTGTTTCATATACAAAATTCACTAATAGATCACATAATGAACAATCATACATATTTCAGTGATGGAGCAGCCTTTGCCTAATCCTTCTCTTAACCAATCTAATGAACAATATGCTCCTGAAACTACTCTTCCTCTAGTTGGTAAGAAGAGAAAAGACAATGCAAGTGGTTATAGAAAAACTTCTGAGATTTGTGACCACTTTAATGAAATTCCTAATTGTGAAATCAGAACTGTTGCATGTAAATACTGCCATCAAAAGTATTATTGTGAAGCTAAGACACATGGTACTTCCAATATGAAACATCATACAACAAGATGCACAAAATATCCTTTAAATGTAGCAACTGACCCTAACCAAACTATTTTACAATTTTCAACAAGTGAGGGGTCTAGTTTTGTTGTAGCAAGCTCTAGATTTAATGCTCAAGCATGTAGAAAAGCTTTGGTGGTTTTTGTCATTTTGGATGAGCAACCCTTTAAAGTAATTGAAAGGGAGAGATTTAAGTACTTATGTAATCAATTGCAGCCCCAATTTACCGTACCATCCAGACGTACTGTAGCAAGAGATTGTTTCCAGTTGTATTTAGATGAAAAAAATTAAGTTGAAAGGGTTCTTTAAGTTTGATTGTAGTAGGGTGGATGTAACTACAGATTGTTGGACTTCTATTCAAAATCTTAATTATTTGACTCTCACGGCCCACTTTATTGATAATGAGTGGAATTACCAAAAAAGAATCATTAGCTTTTGTGTGGTTCCAAATCATAGAGGTGAAATAGTGGCTATGAAGCTTGAGGAGGTATTGAGAGAATGGGGACTTAGAAATGTGTCTACTGTCACAGTTGATAATGCATCATCGAATGATGTCGCAGTAGGATTATTGAAGAAAAAGATAAATAAAACAAGAATGGGCTATTGTTGAATGGGTTTTTTTCTCATACGAGGTGTTGCGCTCACATACTCAACTTAGAGGTGACGGCAAAGTTTAAGGAATATATAGAATTTGCTGGAATTGCAAGCAAGAAATTGTTGTGTCTTGATGTTCAAACAAGGTGGAACTCAACATATTTGATGTTGGAAGTGGCTGTAAAATTTAAAACTGCCTTTGATAAGCTTGAAGATGAAGATGCAAGTTATAGGCAATACTTTGTAGAAGTTTCTCCACCCACTGATAATGATTGTGAAAATGGTAAGTGTTTTGTTCAGTTTTTGAAGTATTTTTATGATGCAACAAAAGTGTTTTCAACCTCACAACAATCAAGTTTGCATATGTCGTTTCCCCAATTAGCTTCCATCTTTATTGAACTTAAACGTTCATCAATGGACCTTAACACTTGTTTAGCATCAATGGGCAAGAAAATGTTGGCAATGTACACCAAGTATTGGGGCAATGAATCTAACATAAATCAACTCCTTTAATTTGGTGTTATTTTAGATCCTCGATACAAGTTAAGGTATGTGGAGTGGTGCTTCAATGATATGTATGGTGATAAACCAATTAAAAAAAAATTGTTGACAAGCATAAATGATAATCTTACGAAAGTGTACAAGTGGTATAAGCATGCTTATGATACAACACCTAAGACTTCATCTTCTAGTGTTGCTACAGTTGATTCCCTTTGTGAAACAACTATTGTTGGTCCCACAAGCACACACTTACAACGGGAAAATGCTTTTCAAAAACATTTAAAGGAAAAGTATTCAATTTATGTTGAAAATGAACTTGAGAGGTACACTAATGAGAAGTGTATAAAGTTTGTAGAAAAGTTTGAGATTTTAATGTGGTGGAAACACAATGCTTATCGGTATCCAATTTTGTCTAGAATGGTCAGAGATATTATGCCTACACCAGTTTTTACTGTGGCTTCTGAGAGTGCTTTCAACACTGGGGGTAGAGTTTTAGAGGTATATAGAAGCTCCATAAACCCAGAAATGGCGGAGGCTCTAATATGCACCCAGAATTGGTTGAAACTGTCTTTTTACCATTTTAAAGACTTCATATTTGATGAGGAGTATGAGATTTCAGAGGAAGTACTAGCAAGTGCGTTGTTTTTTTTTTTTTTTTTTTTTTTTAAATTGTATTCATTGTTATATATAATATTTATGTGTTTAACATGATAATTCACTCATTTGTAATGTATCATAGATTTAAATGGAAGCTCGACCATAAGCGGCCCACTACCTTCCTCTCAGTCACAACCTTCAGGGTGTGTTTAAATTGTTGAAGGTCCAATTTATGATTATCCTTTTATAGTTATGCTTTGTTTTTAATTATGTTTATTTTTATTGTTTTAATTATGTTCATTTTTTAATTTATTATAGGCTGCCTTTTTTTTTATTTTTTGGAGTCCCACAAGACTCATCATCAGTCATAGCACAGTCAGGCAGCCAGCCAATATTTTTTGGGAGATAACTCTAGATTTTGGGACAAGTCGGCCAGGTCTTTTTGGAACAAGTTGGCCATATCTTTATGGATCAAGAAGGCTTTGTTGGTAAGGGGAGCTTCATTTAGTTATAGTTTATTATAAATGATTTCAATGTTTTTTTGACTTATTTATGAATTATTTTTGCAAGTAATGTTGTTGAATGAGTTGGATAAGATGGAGCAAAAAACTTTTTGAAGGAGCTTGCTATTGTTTGCACTAATGAGGATTTATTTGTAAGTATTGATTTGATTGTCATATTACCGCTTAACTTGTCAATATAATAATATAAAAACCGTTTGACTCATACTTTTGTGGCATTGGACCAGCTTCTTTGTATCAACTTCTATTCAATTTTCTTTATTCATGATGGCTAATTTACAATACGTTTGACTAATAGGTTTTGGTAGCGACACAAACACCAGAAGAAGTTGGAAAGAAGTGGTTTCAAGGAGTTGCAGATGCTGTGAGGCAATTTACCTGGATATTTGAGGTGTGTAAAGGATTTTCTCTTTTTTTTGTCATATACAACATTCACCCATATTTTCTATCACTAAAATTTAACATTTTTAACTTGTTAATAAGTAAAAATTCATTGTGGTAGGATGTCAAGAATATAAACATTGATAATGTATTGATCTTGGCGGGGGATCATTTATACCAAATGGATTATATGGACCTTGTGCATGTATATATACATTGTAATTATTTTGTGGAATGGATTGTTTCTTCATTTCCTTTTCAAAAAAAAATTCTTATTCATCTATATAATAAATTAATAGAGTCACACTGATAGAAATGTCGATTTTTTAATTTGTTCTACAACTGTCACCAATTCTTTCTAGTTGGAACATTGATGTTATTTTATTTTGCAACTGTTCTTTTTTAATTTTAACATTGATGTTATTATGCTATGCAATTGACAATGGCTCTGTCTAATTTGAACACTAATATTATTATGTTATATCTAATTTGTTTTATATGTGTGCAGAAGAAAAAATATTCATGCTGCTGAAATTACTAGTAAATCCTCATGATACAACAATATTGTCTTCCTTTGGTTAATGTCGAATTTTAATTAAGTTGATCACGATGTAATTTATACTTAAGGATGTAATATTGGTTGTGTTGTCATGTAATTGTGACTTATGTTGCTGATGAATTTGTGTTTTAATATTAGTCTTATGCTTTATGTGGCTAATTATGAATGCTATGTGTTTGAGAATAATGATACAACAAAACTTTGATTGAAACAACAAAATATGATGTATGATTGGCAGGTTGGGCCAGTTTTTATAATGGATCATAGTTGTATTTAGAAATTGAAGATATTATACTAGTGTGATGTATGATTGGTAGGTTGGGCCATAGTTGTATTTAGAAAAATTAAAAATATAATACAAGATATATGATTGGCAGGGTGGGGCAATAAATTATAAAAGACCAGATTTTTTTTTAAAAAATAAAAGCAAAAAAAAGCTGAATAATTTAGAAGGAAAAAAAAAAGTAAAAAAGCCCAATAAAGTCCAACCTGTTTTTACCCACCCATACATAACCGACACCGGATATACCCGAATCCGACGTACCCGATTTAAAAAATGGACGAAATTAGGCCAATAAATCATGGATTGGACCGATTTCACATTTTTGACCCGAAACCGCGCATAACCGCCCGATTTCCAGCCCTAGTTTGTTATACTTCTTCTATTTTGTAGTTTATTGTTGGCATCTTGGATGCATATGGGTTAAATCTGTGGCTTTTTCTTCTTCATATTACCACTATAAAAATTATTTAAATATTAAATTACTACTTTTTTATAATTAAGTACCGAGATATCATTCTTTTCAATTTTATTTTTTTTAAAATAAAAAATTGTTTTTGAAGACACCGAATTTTCATATAATTTTTTTTTAAAGTGTGAAGAAAAATCAATTTTCACTGCACCGATTTTTCAATATACATTTATTTTTTTTATAATTAAAAAGTATATGTTCTTATTTATTATTTGTATAAATTTTTTATTAATAGTGTTGTTTAATACGAAAGAGAATAATGTACAAATAATCATACATTACAAAGTGGTAGTTATAATTTATAAGTGTGACATAATGCCACATATTATTGATCTTCTCTTTCATAATAATAAATAAATATTTTATTTTCTTTATTTTAATTAAATAATTAAAGTAAGTTTCATTAATTATTACTTTAATTAAATAAATAAATATAAAGTTAATTATTTTTATGATAATTATCTAATTAAATTTTACTCTTATTAAATAATCATTGAAAAAATTAAATAAAATAAAGCCCATAAAAATAAAAAAAATTTAATTAAATATTAAAAATACAAATACAAAATAAGTGAAGATAAAATATGCACATATTTCATTACAATGAAGTAATTTCCATCAAGAGTATGGACATTTATTTTTGTTATGTCCCTCATTCCGACACAAACCACGTCTCTTAGAGTGTGTACTTTTCTCCCTTTGGTCTATTTCAGTACGAATGCAAGTACGCTATGGACGACCTTTTGGATGTAGCCAATATGATTGTGGAACAATTCAATTACATTGTATTCTAGCCAATATGATTGAAAATGAATGCTTAGAACTTTTCTTTGTAAGCATCGAACATTCATTGCAATATATACTTGGAAGACATATACATCATATAGTCAAAATGAACAAACGAACAAATGACAATGATATGTGAACATAAGTAGTGTAATGCTTGAAATTCACCACAATCACACCATCGTTTGTCGAGGTCTACCTTAAATGTACCTACAAGACAACCTAATGGACGAACCAACTCCTTAACTCTAAAGATACTATATACTCGATTGCGAATAACAATTTAATGGGAGTTCCATATTGCTCATTCCTTGTCAAAGTTTTGAATATCATATTTGAGTAAATGAGATTAGATGCCATCATTGCTTGTACATGTCTCCCTCTTTCTACAAATTTTGTAGTCACTTTGTAGCATGTTTCTTGCACCAAATAACTGATTAGAAGATTGTATGTCCTCTTTAATACATTGTTCATACACTCAACAAAGTTAGCTGTCATGTGCCCCTAATGTTTCCATCCCTTCATCATATGTTTGTAGCCATTGTTCCTTTGGAATATCATCGACTCATTTCACTATATCTTGACTCAAATTATTGATTTGTCTTGTATTATGTGATGCTAAGTTGAGTTATGGTGTATTCTAAACAAACAAAAATTGATGTTGTTATGGACAATTTAAAAACAAAATAACTGATATATATATATATATATATATATATAACATTATCCTATGATGGTTACAATATTTTTCATTTATGCATTTTTTAAGGTCTTCATGAAATTTTGTTATATATGTTAAATGCAGAAGACATGATGCTAATTATTGTTTAGACGCCTAACAACACTTTAAATTGAATCATGTATATTCGAAATTAAGTAAAGGTTGGTATGGGGTGTGAATTCGTAGACGATCGAGGAAAAAAAAACCATGCATCTAATATTTCACCCTCATCAAAGGTGTATGTTATAGGAATGGTGCGACTATCACCATCTTGAACGATTGCCATTAGTAGGGTCTCACAATACTTCCCATACAACCATGTTCCATCAATTGGCTTACAATAATCAAACCTTTTATTGTATGGTTGGAAACTATACAAGAGGTGATGGAAGACATCTTTGCTAGGAATTACTTTGTCATCCTCAATAAAAGGATCACACTTCAATATCACTAATAGTTTCTGGAAGATAATGCTTGAAAAAAATGATCCACCTTGGAAGCTCCCTGTATGATTATGCGCTGGAGAATAGGAACACATATATTTCATCTTTCAAAAGGAGAATGTACAATAACTCTTGAACATGTTGTGTTACAATTGGGTCTACTCGTAAACAGAAGAAGCAAGAGGTGGTAATTTAGATTGGGATGAATAATGCCAACACCTTTTGGGTGTCATTCCTCCAAAAAATTAGATGGTGGGTTAATCAGTCAAGCTGAATAGGTTGAAAGGCACATATGCTCATGTTCCAGATAATGCATACCTATTGCACTTGATTGGGGGTTTGGTAATCCTAAACAAATGTTGCAATACATTTTATTTGATGTGCCTCCCCCTGTTGAAACATCTTAAACGTGTTCAACTATATAGTTGGGGTTCAGCCTATTTGGAAAACATATACATACAAATGTGTCTTGCAAGTGTATCCTCTTATGCATGTATGGGTAGATTTATATTGCTCATTCAATCTTGGTTATGGTATTGTATGTCGTTCATTGCCCCACATTGCGCTAGAGAGATATCATTTTCACTAACAATACAATAAAACACTTTTTTATATTAATTCAATATATTAAGTATAATATACTTGCTAAACTAGTTAAATAATAGGTTTATATTCTTTTACTAGATGGATTGGTATGGAACTAATCAATTTTACAACTCCATATGAGGACCTTGTCAATTATAGATCAAACATTAATCATATGCAACATTATTAGGTTAAAAAAATTATTCTTCAACAAAATTTATACTACTTATAATTGTGTTGTCTTATTAATATGTCTTTTATTTTCTCTAGTTCACATAGATGCCTTACAAGGGTCTTGAAAATGTCATATTATAACAAGTATATCAGGATTCAATGATATGGACTGCCAAAACCGCTTTGGTTTGTTTCTCAAGTGTAGAATTACATTAAACATACAAAGTTAAATTGTAGTTTGGACTTTCCTTGAAAATACAAGAGGATCCTGAAAAATATAAATATACTTCATTGTCAATATATAAAAGGGAGCCACCTAAAAAATTGGAAATACAGACATGTTGCATGATTCATAAACATTTTTTCTTTAGAAAAATTTTAATTCATTTTCTTCTCAAAAAATTATGTGAGAAAATTTAAAAAAAAAATCAATTAAAATATAATAGATCACTATATTTAATTATCAATAAATTGATCGTTGGCAATTGACCAATCCGTAAACGTAATTTGACAAAAAAAAAATAACATAGTGGAATTGTATAATATATTTTGAGAACAAACGGGTGAGAAAAAAAGATATCTATTGTTATATTTGACGTGGATTTTACAGAAGCCCAATAGATCCTCAAATCAAGACCGATTACTTTCAACGGGCCCAATAGTTTTCGATGAAGATTGAAACTGAGAGCTGTTCCGTATCGGTCGACGTAGCCATGGAGAAAGAAACGAGTAGTGATTCAAGTATCGCAGAACCTTCCTCCTTCAACCTTCTTCTTTCGTGTCCTTCTGCTCTCTCTCCCTCACAGGTTCACTCAACTTCCATTTATCATCACTCGCTATTTCCGTAATATTCTACCAAATTCATCTCTCCATTTTGAAGGTTTCTGTGTCATTCAGTGACGCCTACGATCGAATCCCTCACTCTGATGTCACTTTGGAAAACTCCGTCTCTGAGGTTCGTAGCATTCGTTTCGCACTGATACATTTCTATATTCTTTTTATATACTATTTTAATTACGTTTATTTATGGGCAGATATGGGAGCAGAGGACTGTACATAACAAATCGTTGTTCAATGGGAATAAATTTAGGGTATGTGACATATGCATTGATATATAAAAGGGAAAAATTACTTTGTTTATTACTAATCGTGATTTGTAGTTTCGTGATAGTCATTTTATTTTCTTCGTTGTAAATGTGCCTCGGACACAATCTGCTGCATCATTGTTAATGCTTTAGAATGTGCAATATTATATAGTCAGAGCAAAGGTTTTTTACACCGTGCAACGGTTAGATCGTGATTTCTGTGTAATTTTTTTTTTACACTGTTAGTGTAGAGAAATCAAACTCTATACTAAAGAGTTAAAAAGGCATGCATTTCACTCTATTCTAATGGACTCACGTACGTCTCATTGAATGTCTATGTATGCATGTCCTGTAAACTCTATGGTAAATTAGATTTGTTCGGTTTCTAAATTGGTGAGTATTAATGTCATAGGGTGTGTTTGATTTTGCAAAATAATAAGTATTGGACAGAACAATATAGAACTGTACAAGACAACTTTTTGTACTCCACTGTGTTTGATGGTCGATGCACAAACAATTTGCAATGCACTTTGTGTTTATGTATATAAACTGGAAAAAAAATATAATTTTTACTATAATACACTTTTATATATATATATATATATATATATATTTATGAATACAAATATTAAAAAGAGATGAAGGAGAAAAAAGCATGTAGAGAGAGAGAGAAGAGGAGCATGAGAGAGTAGAGGGAGAAAGACATGACAGAGTAAATAGAGAGATAAAAGGGATAGATATGAGAAAGTAGAGAGGGAGGGACATGAGACAATAGAGAAATAGATATGAGAGAGAGAGAGAGATGAGAGTAGATATAGATAATATTTTTTTAGTAGAAAATAAAAAGGGTATTTTGGTGTTTTTGATAGCTTGTGCTTGAGACAAAAAGTTGTCCAATGATTTAGCGAGGAACAAAAGTTCTTGTTTTTGTCTAGTAAAATGATCTTTGTTTGTCCAGTCCCATGACCAGTTTCTCCTTATTTATGCATGCTTGGCACATTGATAGCCCCCTGTTTGATTATCTCTAATTCTCTATAATGCTGTTTGTGGACCGTGTGGTATGGATAAGATGAGTGATAAGGGTTTATTATTCCATCATGCTATAGCATATGTTGCTTGATATCATGGCATGTTTGTTTTTACAAATTTCATGCATTGATTTTAAATCTTTCACTCTTTTTGTCTTTTTTGTTTTGATATTTTATCTCTTCCTGTAATATCATGTATCTGGGATGCTTTATTCTCGAAAGATTGATGTTTGATGCTCTGACTGGATAGATACATTGCCGAGGACTATCCCTAACAGTGTGTATATTTTTTGTTGAAAATAACACAGTATGGAGGGTATGTATTGCACACGGGAGATGGATCTGATGATGAACCACATGTATGCCTCCACCTTGGTTTGACAGATTATAGGTTGTTTCTTAGTTCCCTTCTTGTAATTGTTTCATTCTTTTTTACCATGGTTAGAGATATTGATAGGATCGCAATGATTCTCAAATCTTGAATGATAAATTATAGTTTCATTTTTATGTGGATATTTTGGCGATCTTAAACTGTATCCATTTCAATGTTTATATTCATGACTTCAAATGTGCATTCATCAGTGATAGGTTAATAAGAATTAAAAGTTATAAGTCTGTTGAAAACATTTGTAATTTTAGATCTCAAACTTAATGGCTGTCCTTTGCTGAAAAATTTGTGTATGACATATGACAATATTTTTATAGTAATACATAAATTTATTCGGAATATAACAGACCAATTCTGGAAGTTATTTGCATCAAAATGTCATTAATGCCACATAGTTATCTCTGGTGTTTATTTGAAACCAACAGAGGATCTTTCCAATGCTGTCTTGAAACATAGTTTAATCTTCATCCTATTTTTCCCTATGGATCTACTTTACCATTATTTAATAATTATTGGTTAAACTTGCTCCAGGACCTTTGTGGGGACAAATTTAAGTCCTTTGTGGGAAAGGTTTCTTGTTCCATCAGTAGGTAATACATTATAACTTTTGCTCCCTTTTTATAACTCAAGTGCTGCTATTGTGGTTACCCTGTTATCTTATACTGCTATTGTGGTAGTGTGGCAAGTGGCACTGACTTCAAAACTGGAGTTGTATGATATGGTTTCCGATAGTAAATTATCATGAAGGAAACAAGTGGCTGGGGGTTGAGATAATGATAATATAGAAGCAGCATTAGGATATCTCTCTCCCTTCTCTCTGTTCCTGAAGTAGAGGAGGTAGCGCTGGATCTTGAAATCATTAACCAACTGTCGGTCATCTTAATCCAAATATGTAAATCCCCTGTCGGTCATCTTGATCAAAATTCATATTGTTTCCACAAAAATCTGATTGTTGTAGAAACTACATTATTCATTCAGGTCATTACTGTTTAGGTTTGGTTCTACTTGTCATCTTCATGTCTTGTTTTAATTTGCTTTTATCTGCCACTTTGACTATTGTATTCTACAAGGACATAGTAGAAATGGCTTTTATCATATATTGTTCAAACATGTTTACTTAGTTCAAGGGTTAAATGTATTGATTATTTGATTGATTTGATCCCTTCAATTAAAAGTAATTGAAAAATACCTGATGGAATCATACAGAACAATATAGCAAAGTCTATATATTCCTTCATTTGAATCAATTTTAATTTATTTGTCTTAAATTTTTGGATAAATCTTTCTGTTTTCACAGATGATTCCGTTCTTTGTCAGCATACCTCTAGTCCACTAGGAAATGGTGCAGTGGTGGAGACAATTGATAATAAGATTCTTGTGTTGCAGCGAAGTTATAATGTTGGTGAATTTCCTGGATATTTTGTTTTCCCTGGAGGCCATCCTGAGGTATTCAACATGTGATGAATGTTCTGAATCCTTTTATTGCTAGTATCTAGTACTGCAGTGGTTGCATTATTCTATAATGAAATCTGCAATTAGTTCTGAAATTAGCTGTCTTTGATTTTTTTTCCGGGTTGGTGACAAATTATTTCTTCCTGTTAATATATATTCAGACTTAAATTCCTTTTGTAGACATCGCTTTACATTGAATTCTTTTTTTATGATTGACAGCCTCAAGAAATTGGTATAACATCTCATCAATATGTGAAGGAGTTAACAGAACCGGTCAACATTAAGGTTTCACGGGAGATGTTTGACAGCATAGTTCGTGAAGTAGTCGAAGAAATTGGAGTGCCAGCTTTATCCCTTGTAAGTTTCATTTTAACCTTAATATGACCGAGTGACAACAAATTAGCAATAAACAAGTTCTTGATTTATGAGTGGATTTCAGAGCCACCCAGTAGTATCTTCTCTGGTAGACATGGCAATTTTTTTTTTGTCATGTAAGGCTTCTTTGAATGGAGTGGTTGCTGATAAATTTTCGGCTTAAATGCAGTTTAGGACACTCTATTTTGTCTCATTTATGATTTTGGTCTTCCTATTTTTAAATCCATGACTTTCATCCCTCAATTTTCAAAATGTCAAACATTTTCCCCACCTATGCATGTGGGGTTGATTTTGATGACTTGGCAAACGAGGTACTTATGTGAAAACTAAACTGATACATAAAAATGAGTTATTAAGTGAGGGCCCATCTAGATAGTGTTTTACAACAAATTTAGTTGCTTTTGTGATACAGAATAATGTATTTTTTGGTGAAACTTTAATTAGTTGTTAAGGTAGAACTCACTTAGAGCTACATCACCAAATGAGTTGCCACATGAGTATCACACTTGTCAAATCATGAAAATTTAGCCCCAAAATGTATAGTTGGAGAAAAACTCGGTTATTTTAAAAATCAGGGGACTAAAATCATTGATTTAGGGGGGGGACCAAACTCTTGAATGAGGTAAAATAAAGAGACCAAAACTGTATTTAAGTCTAAATTTTCTGTTTCAGTTGCCAATCTCCTCTCACATTTCCTTTATAAGTTAGGAGTTGCAGTTCAATGACATAGTATCTTATTTTCATCTTTTGTCATGCAGAGCATCCCGGCATTCATTGGTATATCTCGCAGGAATTTGAATGTAAGGCCAACTGCATTTTTCTTTATCAAATGCAATCTTGACTCAAACGAAGTTCAGCAGTTTTATTCTAGTGCACTAGATGGCTATGAATCAACCCAACTCTATACTGTTCCATTGGTAAATCTAAGGCTTATTTTTATTGTTTTGGCATGAAATCCACTCACAACAAAATTGTGATTATTATTTGTTTTGGGAATTTCTGTTTAGATTATCTGCATTATTTTGGTAGTGGCTTTTATAAGAGGCATGTATGAACATGGCAAGTTGTTTGTAATGGTGTATTTCTTTTAAACTTTCCATGTCATAAAAGGCCTAATAAAATGATTATGGGTTTAGAGGAGTCCCCTTATGAAGTGTGGTCGTATCGTAACTGAAGTGGTGATCATGACCATAGATACTTATCTAGAGCTGAATGCCCATTGCTAGCTGATATTTTTTCTCTAGGTCGCGGTGGGATCTGTTTGGATTCATTAGCTTATTATTTCAAAGCTTAAAAGCTAGTTTACTTGTTACTCAAATTTCAAATTGATCATTCTAATGCTATGTTTATAAGCGTTTAAACCAATTCTCATTGATTTTGTATTTTTCAGACTGAATTAGAAAATATGGCCTCGAGGATGCCCGGCTGTCATCAAGGTGGATTTGCTCTCTATAAATTGATGGTCGACACCAGAAAGATTACTTGATGGAAGTTTGTAGTGCTCTCAGTCGTCAAGCAATGTGTTATATGAATATCAAGTGAGTCTCTTTCCACCGTATATAAGTTTGATGCCAACATTTCTGAGGTGATTGAACCAAAGGAATGAGACAGAATTTAACCAGCGTGAAATTTATCACCAGAACAGGTGTTCTATTCTGTTGCAATAGAGTATACTAATGCTTGTGTTCAACTCATGCTAAGTTAAAATGCACAGTTCAATCTAATTCTGTATTTATATTTTATGGCACACCTCGTAAATAATGAACATTAATATACTCTATGCTTTTTCTTATTTAAGTTGGAAATATTATAATACCACGTATCATTGAGATTGACGAAAATGAAATTGTGCTCTGATTTTTGTTTACATGATCAATTATAAATAAAGGCATAAAAACATGCAATTGAACACAGCTAAGCTAACTGCATAACTAAACTGAACAACTTTTTATAACTGTCATAAGAGTATGGTAATTGGTTACAACTTACAAGTCATTGACCCAAGTCCTCTTCTCCTACCATGCCAACCCTATCTCGAATCTCATTAGTTTGCAACACAAACATTAAGTATGCTATACTTCTTTTTTTAGTTAGGTAAACCGGATATCAACTCGATGAGATTGGTGTATGTATTTCTGTAATTTTTACTTGATCGTACTTGAGCCAATATACTCATGTTCATGTGAGGGTGGATACCATCATTCCATCCTCCAGATTCTGCAGTATTGTTGTTATTGTTAAGCAAGCTTGGAGGGAAGAATGGATCCATGCCATACCGCCTTTGTCAGATACTAACTAGGTAAGGAAGAAAGAGTGAGGAGAAAAAATTGTTGTTCTTGGTATTTTATCCCTGTACATTTAGGCTTGGTTTGAAAGTTACGAGAGGAAGAAACAAGGGAAGAGTTTTGGGAGAGGTGAGAGGTAGCAAAATTTCACATTATTTGAAAAAATAAAAAATTTAAAAGTAAGGGGAGAGGAGATTTGTGATTGATAAATATTTGTTTTGAGAGTATTTCTAGCTAGTTTTTCTTTTTGTCTTTTTTCTTCCAGTTCATTAAAAAACTATGAAGAGAATAACATTATTTGGATAATTTGCCAAAATCTTTAAAAGCCCTCCAAAATCGGATTTTAGATTTACAGAGAAAAATAAACCCCTGATATAAGGTATGGGTATCATCCCCTCTACCTTCCTTTTCAAGTTCCTTTCCCTAAAGTTTCTTCTTAACTATTAATCAAACTCTATGATTTTAGTTATGTTGCATATGATTTTATTTTTATTTTTATTTTTATTGTAACTCAATATTCCTTTAAATTTATTTTGTTTGTTTATTTGTTTTGCGGAGGAACTAATTACTTGATTGGAGATATGCATTTCTCAAAGCTCTAAATACACAGTAGATCTTAGCTTTAAAGAAAAGCTATCATAATTAAAAGACCTTATAAATGTTGGTCCAAGTGTATCAATGCAATTTTTACATGGTTTATTATTTGACCCAAAAATATTGTTTCTTGATTCCTGATTCAAAATATAGAATACTGTCTAGATGCGACATTAATGTTTGTTTTAGCTACAATGTGATCTTTTTTATTGTTAACAATGGGATCTAGATTCGCAAGATTATGTAATCTTGATTAAAGGCTCCAAAAAGCCAAAGTGAATCTAATTCATTGGACCATATTGAAAATTACTATGCTGGTTGAATTGCATCCTGCATCAAATCCTGATTTCATGATATTCACAAATATTGTATGTCAATCATTATCTAGTTCAACAATTATAATTTTGAGTAGATATAATGATTTTACATTGATTCAGGAAATTAAACCTTTTGCAAGAATAAGGGCTTGTGATGTGTATAAAAATGATTAGACGAAGAAAGAATACTAGTAGCATTTTTTTAATGCATTTTTTAAGACGTGACCTTTGTCAAAGGTGATAATTTCTTTTTTCTTTATGTTTACTTTTGCCCACCTTTAAGCCATTAGATAGTCTATAGTTTAGTGGGAGTGTTTCCATGTAACTATGGCTCTTGACTTACGAAAAAAAGTATATTTAAATATTACAAGTCTTCTTGAAGAAGTTTAATGAGCGTTTGTGAATAGAATAATTTCAGTTTATACAAGAAAATATTTAACAAATTCATACTAATTTTATTTTAGGAACAAATTCATACTAATTATTATAAGATTCTTTTAGTATATTTTTAATAAATACTTATCAAAATACTATGTATTATATCTACATGCAACTTTTAGTCTGTGTCCACTCAAGTTGTTACTTGCTAACCACTTGCTTTGTCTTGCAACCTTTTGCAACCTTTTGCTTTTTGAAGATTTCTTTGTAAAATGGCAACGCTGTTGCGCTTTTCTCCATGTGTAAAAAGCACCATCGATTAACTTATGACTTTGTAGCTAATCATTCAAAAAATTTAGCGACATGGATTGTTTTTAGTTTCCATTATTAGCCACAACTTACAAAAATTATGTTATTTTGACACGTTTTTATTACATAGTTAATGCAATATAAATATATAATTAATTATATTTAATAGATATTTGATGAATATCATGTAAGTAAATATATTTGTATAAAATTCATTTCTTTATTATTAATTGGTAGAATCAAAAAATATTTAATCTTTAGCAAGTAACAATCAATCTAACTAATAATTTTTACAGTTCTTTCATTTTTTTCTTATGTTTTGAGTGGTTGTTTAGTTTTGATTTTTTGATCTAAAATTATTTTTTTGAATTGTTTTTATTTAAATAAACACAGATTTTTTTTTCTTTCGTGTTTTTTTTCCATAATTTTATTATCTTAGTGCGGTGTTGTATTTATTCGTTATTTTAGTATGAATTTTTGTTTTTTTTCTTTTGTTACGGTGTTTATTGATTTAAATTAACAAATCAAGTACAATTTCAATAAATGAATTTGAAATGATTAACGTTTGCATATTTGGAGCCATATTCCAAACATCTCAATTTTGTCATGTTTATAGATATTTTGTCGTTTTATGTTATTAATTTGAATGATGTAAATTAAGTTTGTTTGTCGATTTATCACTTTTTAATTTTAACTATTTTGAATTATAATAGTATCAATTGATGTAATTTTTTTAAATTTAACGAACAAATATTAATTTTTTAATTAAAAAAAAATATCATTCCTTTACTACATGGTTAGCTTATATTTTAATCATTGTTGAATTGGATTAAATCAAGGGGGTGACGTTATTTTTTAATTTTTAATGAAATTTTTAGAGAGGAGATGTTTTAGTTGGCGTTTTTTTTATAATAAGATATTTACGGATGATCAATTATGGACATATGAGTGTGCACTGGTGTTTGTGTTGTCGGTAGTGCTCTCAAATTTATGAAACTATTATCCAAGTTTTCTTTGTTTGTATTTTTGTTACCCATATGGAGTCAATACTGGAGTTCTCAATTAAGGGACGTCGTCCTCTCTACTATCTTTCATACAATTTGGATTATTTGATTTATCTGCAATCAATTAGCTTTTAACAAGTTGATTAACGTGCACCACCTTGTTCATATGATTTCTTATGTAATATCTCTCATGCATATTTTCTAATAGTGTTGCATTTTCATCGATACGAGAATTCTCTGTTTTGAAATATTTTTCTATTGATTGACATGCTTCTAAAGTCCATGTTATTACACAAGTTAATATGTAGTTTCCTTGTATTTGGATTAAATCTAATATTGATGGTACCTCTAGAGGTAACCTTTGCCTTTCTAGTATGAGTTACTTTTAGAGGCTCTAGTGATGCTATTGTTGGTTGTTTTTTGAATTATTTGAATGCTTCTATATCATTTTATGCGAAACTTTATGTTGCTATGTATGTTATTGGAAAGACCCATAACGTTAACTATATCTTAGAATAAAGTGTGACTCTTTGTTGGTCATACAATGTTTTACTAATTCAAATATTGCGTTGTGGAAATTAAAGACAAGATAGTTGAATTGTATTTTCTTTACAAGACAAATGTAGTTCTATAATTATAGGGAAACCAACATATGCGCCGATAAATTTGTTGATATTAAATTTTATGCTAGTTGTTTTACTTGGTCGGATTTGTCACCGCCATTTATTTGAAATGACTTTTATAAATTGATATAGCCTTCCCTTTTTCGGTTTTCATTAATTTTCTATTAGGTTGCTAATTATGTATGCACTCTTTTTCTATACCTTGTTTTATCCATTTGGGTTTTCTAGATAAAGTTTTTGACGAGGTAAAATTGTTCATTCTTATTTTCTTGAGTTTTAGTTTAGTCTCCTAAATATTTTATTTTTTATGTTTTTTATTTAATAAACTTATTTGAGTGCAACAAATAATAAATTATAGTTTTAAATTACCAACTTAGTTGAAAAGTCAATTATTTTAAATGGTTGATATTTTTATACTCAAATTTCTACTTAAAAATGTGTATTTAATTTACTGATAACTAATAATAAGGTGTATTAATAATAATTCATTGAATATGATTAATTATATATTTAAAATGTTTAAATATATATAATATTAGTCAATTAATAATATAATTAACTATTTTTTTATTTAATTTTTTAATTTCTAAAAGAAATAGATTATAATAATTTAAAATATAATTAAAAAATAAATAAAATCTAACGAATAATTATTTTTATCAAGATTGGAACTCGGATTATCAAACTCCAATTATCCCAAACAATTATTTTTTTTTAAGTGAACTGGTGACAACAAATTGTGTGTGAAATTAACACAAGTGCCAAATTGTCCCTGGAATTGATTTAAGATTATTCGTATAAGCTTTCCACCTGGTGCAATTCTAGCCGTGAGGCTAGGCTAGGCTAGCTAGAGAGGTGATAGCCTCTTAAAACCAAAACATTCATCTGGAAATTGTATTTAATATATTTAATTAAATTAAACTCTTTGATAGGCTTCCATAGAGTCTAAACTTGCCAATTTTAAACTACTTTACATAATATTATTCTCACCTAATATTTTGTAATTAAGCCTGCCTATCGAGTAAATTTTGGATCTAACAATATGAACACAATAACTGACTTACTACCAAATGTGACTAGACTATGCTGTATGAATTGTATGTGCATGATAGGACCAGACCAGATTCTTAGCATTATTTTTTTTTGGATGTTGCTTTCTTTCATTAACTGTTGTTTCTTCCATTTTATAATAAATGTCACTTATTTTTTATTTTTTGTTGTATATTAAAAAATATAAAAATATATTTTACAAAATTATCTTATTAATTATTTAATTATTAGTGTATTTTATTATATTGTATTTAAAAGTAATTGCAATCGTAATCTCTCTATTTTTACTAATTCACGAAATTAATCTCCTACTTTAAAAGTCAACAGTTTTAGTTCTTCTTTGTGATTTTTAACTAAAGAATGACAACGTAAAATATTTTAAATAACGTGATATATTATACAATAATGTAAAATTATTAACACTCATGAAATTGAAATAAAACGCAGTAAAGAACTTAGTTTTGAATTTCAGAAATTTTTTATATTTTTAATTTAATTAATATCATATGAATAATTAATGCATTTAGATGATTCTATATGACAGAATTGTATGTCACGTCATTAAAAATATGTTAAGTCCATATTTTTTAGTTAAAAAATATGAGAGAATGACAAAAACTATCAACTTTTAAAATATAAGACTATTTATATGAATTGATAATAATAATAAAAGGACTAAAACTGCAATTAAATTTTAGAAGTATTACACATAATAATAATTGAATTATATAATTAAAAAAAAAATAAAGTTGAATTGAAAATTAAAAATTAAAAATATTATTGTTTTAAATATCTCTATTGTCTTTGAAATCGTGTATTATTATATTGTACAAAATATCTTCCATGGTTCAAATCACATCTCAAGGATTTTTTCAAATTCATACATTTGAATTCATAGGGGAAGATGAGAAATGATATTTTAACACTAATATGACAATAATAATTGATAATAATTTAAATAATTAATGCAATTTAAATATCTAATTAATTATGTTTAATAGGTGATTAATAAATATAATAAGATGTTACAATTCAATATTAATCAGAAAAAATATTAATTATCTATTGAACATAATTAACTACAATTTTGAATTTTATTAACGATGATTTTTATGTGTTTAAATACCACTTGTGGTCCTTTAACTTAATTTCGATTAATGATTTAGTTTTGTTTTTTTTCGTTTTGGTCATTTATGTTTTTAAATAATTTCATCTTTATCCTTTAAGTGAGGTGGTATTAAGAAAACGTTAAAAAATCCCTCCTCTGTTTTCTATTCATTTGCGTTTTCTCTTCTCATCTACCTTCTCCAAATTCCCAAATTCATGAACCCTAACTTTTAGATATCCCATCTCTCGTTCCCCTCTGTCTCCACTCTCTTAAATTCATAATTCGTTGACTGCATGGTTAGCTATAGCGAAACTACAAGGCTTTTACATCATACCTCCAAATAACGAAAGCACCAAAAAGGGCGGTAACTATCCACTTGCTTTGTAAACAACAACATCATTAATCAATAAAAAGAAAATTACATCTTAAAGTGTTCACTTAATATAATACAATGACAGCTCCTCTTTTAATTGATATGTTTTCCTTTACAATTACAAAATATTAACTAATCTTCAAATTGTTTCTTATTTTAAGTTGTGAAGAAAATGGTAAAAATAATAAAAATCATGTTTTCTCAATTCCTTTTCAAAAATCATGGTCATATTTTTTTTTATTTTAATTATTGTTAGTTAAAACATATTTAACTAAGAATCTTAAATCAGTTTTGTAGTTCCAAATGGTTTATCCTATTACAAAGTAGAGTTGTGTTGTGGAAGACTTTATTAGTATATTTCTTCACTAAACGGCATCACTTAGAAGCAAACAGAATGATCATGGAGGCAATTATCTCATTCTAGATATATTGTTGTTTGAAATTGCTCCAAGAACGAAAACGAGGTCTTACCACACACCCTGAACATTACCCAAATGACATCCTAAAACAATAAGAGCAATATAATCGCAAGTGGGGAACTGATATTCAGCATGTAGTCAATGACTATAGTAAACTATGCTCATTTTCTATAGCTTTGCATTCAGCTAAGTATGAACAATAAGAAAATTAGGGTTCATGAATTTGGGAATTGGGAGAAGGGAGATAAGAAGAGAAACCAAACAACATAGAGAGAAATGGGAGAGAAAATCGAAATGAAAAGAAAACTGAGGAGTAATTTTTTAACGTTTTCTTAACAGAACCTCACTTAAAGGGTAACGCAACCAAAACGGGAAAAAAAATATAAAGGACTAAATCGTTAATCGAAATTAAATTAAGGGACCACATGTGGTATTTAGCCTATATTATAATCACTCAAATAATGTTCACACCATATATGATTTCAAGTTTTCAACATTAACCATAATTTGTTCTAAAATATACACTAAATATTATGGTTAATGATATTTAAAATCATGGTTTGTTGTATTTTATGGATAGGTCGATAACAAGTTGTGACATCTTATTGATTATATTCATTAATCATCTACTAAATATAACTAATTATGTATTTAAATTATATTAACCACCTAATTTTTTGTTGAATTTATTTAATCCTATATTTTTGTCAAACTAACATAACTTGAGAAAAATAATATATTTATTGTCACTACAAAATCCATAGTTTCTTTTGTTGGATAGGTAATGGAATAAGTTATCTCAAGTTAGGCTTTGCAACACCTAAGTCTGGTATATTTAAAAAATTAAAGGCATACCTAACTTGTAGCTTGTCGTAACCTTACTTTTAAAGTTTAAGTCAGACATTGATAGAAGTCTGGTAGCCTACTTAAAACTTATTTCATTATAACATCTTAGAATAAGTAATTGAATATATCTTTAAATAGACCAACGAGTTAATATGTTAACGAAATTAAATTCTAATTTGATATTTAACATGATATTTTAAATTTTTTGACATTATATATATGACATTCTACTTCAATTCTCTATCAAAAACAAAATAAGGTTAATATCTTTAAATTAATAAAAAATCAATATCTAACAAAATAAAATAAAATTTAATATAATAATTTTTGTAATAATAAAAAAATATTATTTATATTTATTTAAATAAGTCTAAAAGACTTTTTGTGTGATATGTAGTATGATATTTTTAACCAAATAGATGTTTTGAGAAATTTTTTATCTTATCTATTTAAAAAATGTTAAATTGCACTTTTTGATCACTCTAATTTCTCAATTGTGTGATTTTAATTCCCCTAGTTTAAAACAAACGATTTTGGCCCTTCACATTTATCAAATTTATGATTATACACTTGTTTTTTCCAATTTTTTTGGTGATGTGGCACGACATAATAAATTTTTTATTTTAATTAATTAAATAAAATAAAATTATATTTACTTAATTAAAAAAACAAAATTAAATTCTACAATATTATTCACCTTCTTTTAACATTATATTTGAACATCTTTAATTAAATTCTACAATATTATTCATCTTCTATCATTTTTCTCCTTCTTATCCCCCCTTTTTCTCTCTCGCTCTCTCTCTTCCTCCTTCTCTTCTCCTAACCCTTCCTCTCCTTCCATTCTTATTTGCTTACTCTCCATGTTCAAATACTTCAAATTCAAACTAGACCGTTCAAACTCGCCTTTCTATGAATCCGAACCTAAACCAAAGTCTGAATCTAAATCACTACTATATCTCCTATGTGATTTTCTTTTCCATCTTCGTCGTTATATCATCGTCATAATATGAGCTATCTCAAGATTTCTTTCTTGAACCATTTTATTTTATGTTGGTTCCAAGTACTTATGTCAAAATCTTCTCGCGTTTTATTTAAAACTTTTGTTGACGGAACTTTGAAGTCACATTTCTCTAAGCTCAAATGGAGTTAGAAATGGAAGTTTAGTGAATTACAATAGTATGGAGGCAAACATTGTTGAAGAATTTGTAGAACCCACAAAACAGATAAAAAATGGACCAAGACTGAAATTATGGATTCTAATTTTCGATTTTTTAATTATGTCATGCCAAGTAATTAAAAAGTTTACCATATCAAGTCACATGACCAAAAAAATGAAAGAAAAAAAACAAGTCTAGGACTACAAAATTAGAAATGGGGTATATGTAACGGTCAATATCTCTCATTTGAAACTAAGAGGACCAAAATCGCGTAGGTGAAAAATTAGAGGGTCTAAAAATGTAGTTACGCCTTAAAAATAAATTAGCTTGACCCTGACATAGATTAAGTCGTAAGATCTTGTCGATCGATCTTACATAGACTAAGTCGTAAGCTCATGTTGATTGATCTAACATAGACTAAGTCGTAAACTCTTGTCGATCGATCTGACATATTTTCACTCATATTGTTGGGTGACGCTTACACAAACTAAACCTTGGAGCTCATACTCTTACATAAAAAATTGCGAATAACTCATATTGTTGGATATCGATGGATACCAACATGGATTTGAAGGGAGTGAAAATAGTCCTATATGAAAGTACAATAAATTTATATTTATATTGCATCTAACACTTTTCACTAAGTTAATAATAATTTGAGAGTCGGAGTCATAATGTGGTTTGATGGTTGGGGCAGTTGAAGTGACAAAGAGGTCATGAGTTCATCTATTCTTTCTAACAAAATTAACAACTAGCTACTATATAGTGAAAAATAACAGTGGAGTTAAGGAGAAAAAGATAGACACAAGAATTTATTCTAGTTCACCATATCACTGGTAGCTAAATTCAGTTGATTCAACTTAAAAGATTTTTCCACTAAATCAATATCATTTAATCATCTCAAACTTTTAGTTTAGTACGTTAAAAGATTTTAGCTCCAATTTTTTAGTTTATTATAATCAAACTATTGAATAAAAATTTCCATATTTTTAGTTTAATACAATCAAGTTCTTATAATTTTTTTTCAAGTTTCTAGCTTAGTAGATTTTACAGTCAAGCTCTTAAGAAGTACGACACTGCTCGACAAATTTAAAAAGATAGGATTTGTGAAGTACAATGAAATAACTCTTCTTCTAAAAACAAGAATAATAAATTTAAGCCCAATTTTTAAATTAATAGCTTTATGAATAAAGGATATACAGATTTTGAGTTCACTTCACTCTTTCTAATTTCTTGCACTTGAGCTTTTCAACGTAATAGGTATGTGAGATTTTTCAATAATGTTGCATGTGAAAGAGAACACAATTTGTAGTGTTTAAAATGTTGTGTTGAGATTTGATGTCTTGTGAGTGTTGTTTGTACAACATAAAACATATATTGAACATAGCTTGTACGAATTAATAATGACATGCATAGCTGCTACAAAATTCAAAATTTATCTATTGTCGTTTTTTGAAGATGTTGACTTTTTCATTTAAGATGATTATGCGATTCTAGTTGATTACTTCGTCTTGTTGCTTTTTATAGTGTTGTATTAGAGGAATGATGCTTCAAACGATAGCAAACGATGATGTGCGAGCATGATTTCTCACTCTCTGGAAATCATTTCACCATTCCGACCGTTGAAAACGAAGACTTGAATGTTGCAAACCTGATGTCCAAACATCAGCCCGATCCAACGGTTAACGAATACATAATTGATGTTTTTCTGAAAATAATTTAATATAATCGAGAATATGGTTACTCCTCTCTTTTTTCTTTTGGTGGTTGTCTTTCCTATCAAAATAGTCTCTCTTGCAACTCTAATTAGATCACTCTCCACTTAAATAAGTGAAACACATGAACTACATTATTTCAGTTTTTCTCCACATAGAAAGGGAGCCTAATACCCAACAAACTATTCATCAGAGCCACGTTAACATAAGTTGCACTATTTCGTTTTCATTAATCTTCAGCTTAAGATATGCTTATCACTTGTTATTAGATGATGCTTTGGGAGGATCACCATATAAAAAAACAAACCTCAAAGAATAAATTATTGTCTAATATATTTATTATCAACTAAATAAATAAAAAAAATCAAATCAAATCAACTTAGTTTGAACATGATTAATGGGAAGAGGAGTGCCGGTAACATTTCTGTATACTTATATGTGATCAAGCATTGCTTAATTATTGTTTTATTAATACCGTAATAATAATATATACTAATACATATGATTGTCTTATAAATTTGAAGGCATAATTTTAATCTTAAAAATTGAGTCATAATAAAAAAAAGTATAATTTTAATAATTAAAAAAATTAATAACATAAATTTTAGTCTCTGTACACATATCAATCTACATGAGCACATAGATACCAATGTACTTGATGTACATAACATACCAGTTTACCTGATACACAAAAACACTACACATATCAATCTACATAATGCATGTTATTTGATTACATTAATTTATATAACAAGAAAAGATGTAGAATATGTCACTTTCACATATTAGACTCAATTATACATTTCGACAATAATAACACAACAAACACAATTCTACTTATAAAAACAATTCTACTCATAAAATATTAAATATAAAACCCAAAATTACAGTCAAATACACCACAAATATACAATATCTATATTAATTAGTATATCTATTAATATATGTGTTATGTCAAACCTAGTCGGAATTCGTTACATCCAATTAAAATATATTAAACTACAATTATGCTATAGATCAATATAATTTGGATGATCACGATTCTAGAATGATTTGGAATTTGTAGAAAAATTTATCCACCAAATGAGAAATTGCGTCTACAACATTCAAATGCAACGAGTGAAAGCAAAACGTGCACTTTAGAGAGTCGGTGGCTGGTGGTGGCGAATAGCGTCGATAATTTGCCGTTGTATCGAGGTGAATTAGGAGATGAGATTAGAAATGAGAAAAATTAGATTTAATATATTTAAAAAAACATACAGAAGGAAAAATAAAAAATACAGCATGAGAGTAACTTTAGACTTTTGATATTCTAGAAATAGATACAAATATAAAAGTTTAAAATAGTTTGAGTAAAATTTGTGGCCTCTTTGTCTCCCTGTGCTAATGCCGCATGCTAATATATTAATCGTCATTAAGTAAATTTGAATTTCATTGTCAAACGAAACTTTGAATAATTTTATATATTTTATTGCCATTATAAGTTGAGAGTGATAGAAACAACACCACAAACGTTGTCGATGGGCGATGACATATTGACATATTTCTACGACTAAAAACGAGTGGACTTATTGTATTGTTCCACTTAAATGTTTTATCTTACATTGCCCAGTCAAATGTAATTTTTTTTATTTCAATTCCATTTCCATTTATATTGAAAAAAGTTATTATTCAACGCGGTTGGATTTTGGAATTTCAAGTCCACGCAACTAATTTTTATCGCATAATCTTGCTAATTTGGTTTGTAGACAAAATATTATCTAATTTAAACATTAAATTTAAAACAAAATATATAACTTAATGTTACAAAAATAGATGTGGGTAATTGAGTAATCATACACAAGTAAATAGAATATCAAATACATAATATTTTAAAAAAATTAGTGGATATTTGATGTACAAGTGTGTGGTTATTGACCATGTAAAGAATATACAAATTTATCAAAATACTCCCACATAACTCTTAATCGACAAAACTTTAAACAATTATGAGTACATTTTTAGTTAAATTTTTCCTATTTTAGAGACGGATTTAGAGGCGCAGCCGTGGGTGGGAGGTCCTCCCTCTTATACACAAAATACTTAATTTTCTCATGTCATAATAGTGCGCACACATATATATTATATACTAATCATCTACCATATGTTATATAGTTAATTTATTTTAACAAAAACAATTGTTGTAATTGTTAGATAATAGTTTATTAGACTTTATATATTGTTAGGGTAGTTTAGTCTTATAAGACATTAGTATCTATACATTATTATTTATTATATTTTGTAATTTTTATTATTCTAATGGAATTTTTGTCTCTTTTCGTTCTCTTTTATTTTATGTAGAGTTTATTATTTTATACATCCTTCAATCGCCGTCGTGCATAGTAAAATAATAATTTATGATATACATTATATTACTTAGATAGTACATCTAAAAAAATTACAATTACATATAAAAAATAATCAATTGATAATAATAATAATAATAATAATAATAATAATTAAAGAAAAAAAAAACAATTTGCTACGAAAGACTCCCTGAAATCTATGTAGCATATGGCATGGATAAACCCACATGGTTATTTCAGTGTTTGTCGGGTCAGGTCCCCAAATGGAGCATATTAATATCACCTGCACCGCATGCACAAAACAATGTGTTTAAAAACATTAATTTAAAAGGAGAAACTGCGAGGGCCATTATTGACCCAATTTAAAAAAATAAGTATCTAATGAATTAGTTTGAAGGATGTCTCCATCCAACATTAGTTAGATTTATTTATCTTTTTGTCTTCTTTTTCAACTTATTTTATGAGTTCTTAATTGGAAAAAACTCATAGAAATTGTTACCAAAATAACACCAAGATTCTCCCAACAAATTATTCATTTAGTTTTAGTATAATATATCTTTCCGTACTTTCAGTTATATGAAAATTGTAAATTAGTCATTTATTTATATATATAATAGTTAATTTTTTTATTTTTTTAATTAAATTTGTCTTTTAATTTATAAATATTTATCTTAAGTTTAAATCTATAAAATTCAAATCTCAAACCCTTTCAACTTATTAAAAACATAAATTCTCAATCAATTTTTAAAAAATAATTTAAATAATAGAAAATTTCGAGTAAAATACATATTAAAATTCTTATAATTAAAACGTGAAATTTATTATGTTATTTACATAATTCATAACAAAATTTATGAAAAAAAAAATTAAAAAATTTGAACTATAAATTATTAAAATAATATTATAACTAAAAATAATTTAATATTATAACATTTACAAATATAAATAACTATTTATTACAATAGAAAAAATTAAAAGACCAAAGTGATATCTTTATGTATCTTAAATATATTTTACCTTTATTTGATATAAAAAGTTTACATTTTATCTTTAAAAATATTTATGCCGTATAATCTATTAAAAGAGTTAACTCGATCATTTAAAAGATAAATTACATTACAATATTTATTTAATCAACCAATTTTTTTTTTCATTGTAAGATTGTGTTCTTGCATTGTTATCGAGGTCTAATTGTGATGGCGAGTGGTAAACATATTTCTATATCATTCAACAAATTTGTAAAAGTTGACTAAGAATTATAATTGTCTTATATGCGGAAATAATTGGTGCTAGGCTTATTGTGCAGAGAGCAAGTCTTCTAAAAGCACGATCTCAAATTAAAATATTTATATACATAAATAAATAAAATTAAAACAGTCATTTCGTTTAATCCTATTTTGTTTTAATTTTTTTTACTTATGTGTGTCTAAAAATATTGGTTTAAATGTTATCTCAATGTTAATATTTCTCTTGTGGAGTTTGCTTTCATAAAAGGCTGAATTTATATTTGACTAGAGTATGATTCCTTCTTGCTAGTTCTTTTTTTCATTTATATTATTATTAAATATATGTATTTTCTTAATTAGAAGATATAAAATAAATTTAGTGGATGAAAAAATTTATATGGAATTTTTTTTTAAAAATAAGTTTACTAATTTTTACAAATGATATGAAATTTTAAAAATTGATCTTTGAAGTTATATGGAGAAAAAATAAATGTAAAATTTGTTACATTAAAAAAATAAATTGTAAATCATTTGTAAATGTTATGTGAATTATAAGATTTTTCCATCTGAAATTGTGTCATAATCCCCTCTATTGTATAAAAAATTGTTTAACAAATAGAATTTCTTTACAGAACGTGAAAAAGGAATTATTGCAGGAAAAAAATAATAAGAAAAGATGGTAAAAGAAAAGTGTGGATAAAGTGGACTGAAATAAACGATAGAGGAAGAGTCAACTTAAACAAAGCAATCTCCACTCGCGCAAGTGGGAATCTAACTGCGCGTGGTTCTGTTAATTCCGTTGTTCATACCTTGGATGGAACCCTTTCTTGTTTTTTCCTTAATTAATGAATGGTCTCCTTTTCACTACATTGGCCCACTACTATTTAGTTTTTTGCTTACTTTTTTTTTGGTTCTGTTCACTTTCTCTTTATTTTCAATTATTCTGTAAAAATATCCTCAAACAATATTTAACACTTTGTGATTTCATCATCATCACTACCTTTATGTTCCTGTTTGGTGCGTTTTTGTATGTATACTTGTGATTTAGATTCCCATAAAGTTGTTATTTACATGTGAGTGTAGTGTCTTAGTAGTAGTAATTCTTAATCACTATCCTCTTTTGTTCCTTTTCTTCTTGTCATTTTCTTCAAATTATTTACTATTAGCTCTCTTATATCACTTTCTTTTTGTACTATATATTAATATTAATCAAACTTCTTTTACTTACAGGGTGGCCTACACCAACATCATATTAGCTCCCTAAAAGCTAATCCTTAAATCTAAATGCTTTCTTAGTGGGAAAGGAGAGGACAACACACAAAAATAAGGTGAGATTCTTCCTTCTACTTATTTTGGTTTTCACTGAATCATTTGATGATGAATGCTTCAACCCATCTGTGATATTCTTGCTTTTTATCTTATTTTCTTAACTAAGATGTAGAAAATGCAATCAAAATTATTTCTTGTTGAAATGGTTTCAACTTTTAATTTTAACCCAGTTTTTTTTTTTTTTTTGGGTGATCAGAGCAATGATTTTGGAGACAGACAGAGTTATCAAAAGGAAAACTAATCTGTAATGATATTTTGGAATTTTTACTTTTTGATATTGATTTGGATGATTGATGATTCTATCCTCTGAGTTGTTTCAAGAAGATGAAAATTATTTGGAGTGAAAGATGTTTATGTTGTTGATCTAAGTTTTTGTTGGAAGGAAGAAAAATAAGTTTTTTTTGTATGCCTTAACCCTTTGATTCTCAAGGAAAAGAGTCTCAGGTAATCCAGAATTTGGATTATTTCGTCTGACCAAATATTGTTTCAGCTGATATTCAAACTGGAGTTTTGATATACTGATTGATTGAAGTTATTACAACAAAAGGGGTTCATTAGTTTGGTGAATTGTATCCAATGGAAACAGAAACAGAAGCTATGCAGCCTCAAGCTGCACCAGCAAAACCCCTAAGGAAGAAAATGACGAAACAGTTGACGGGGAAGCGTGACGATACACCTTTACATTCAGCAGCAAGAGCAGGAAACATGGCTTCATTGAAGGACACAGTTGCTGGTGCTGAAGAGGGTAAACTGCGTGAATTGTTTGCAAAGCAGAACCAAGGTGGAGAAACAGCACTTTATGTTGCTGCTGAGTATGGTTATGTTGATTTTGTTAGGGAGATGATTCAGTATTATGATCTTTCTGATGCTGGAATTAAAGCTAGGAATGGTTTGGATGCACTTCATATTGCTGCTAAACAAGGGGATTTAGGTATGTCTTTGATGTTTGTAGTCTTTTCAATTTCTTATCTTTTTTCTATGTGAAAAGGAGTCATGTTAGAACAGCAACCTTGGTTTAAAAAGAAAATAGTTTCGGAAAACGCAAATAAAAATCACACAAGGTTTGGTCATAGAGCCGCTACAGGTTACAGATTATAACTTGTGTTTGAATATTACGGTTCAATTTACAAGATAACCTTTGAACCATAATCTCTCGCCAGCTCGAGCTACCTAACCACATATCAATAAACTATATGAGTCATACCCAACAAGTCAATATTTTAAATCGTGATTGTAGTTGCATCACAATCTGAGTCAAATGTTGCTGATGCAACCTCAATTACAATTCCAAAGTCATAAAAAAATCTTGATGTTGCAATCCAAATTTGGTCTCATAGACATTTTTTAAAACCCTGATTAGAGTTATATAGCACCAAGTTGCTCATTCTGTACTTTTGTGGTGTATGTGTGATTTTCAAATGGAATCACTCACAATAATGTTGTCTTTGTTGTAGATATACTAAAGATCCTAATGGACGCTCATCCAGAATTATCAATGACAGTGGATCCATCCAACACCACAGCCTTACACACAGCTGCAACACAAGGACACACTGAGATAGTCAAATTTCTATTAGAAGCAGGCAGTAGCTTAGCAACAATAGCTAGAAGTAATGGTAAAACAGCTTTGCATTCTGCTGCAAGAAATGGACATTTGGAAGTCGTGAAAGCGATTCTCGAGAAGGAACCGGGGGTTGTAACAAGAACCGATAAAAAGGGACAAACAGCGCTTCACATGGCAGTGAAGGGACAGAATCTTGAGGTGGTAGAGGAGTTGATAAAAGCAGATCCTTCATCAATCAATATGGTTGATAATAAGGGTAATACTGCATTGCATATAGCTACCAGAAAGGGAAGAATTCAGGTAAATTTCATTATACCTTTTATAGTTCTGCTAACATATACTCAAATAATTCTAACAAATAATAACATAGAGCATATAGCATAGAGCATGATAGAATAACTTTTGATTATGCAGATAATTAAGTTGCTACTAGGACAGAGTGAAACAAATGGCATGGCAATAAACAAAAGTGGTGAAACAGCATTAGACACAGCAGAGAAAACAGGAAACACTCAAGTAAAAGAAATTCTAATAGAACATGGTATTCAAATTGGTAAATCAATAAAATCTCAACCAACAACAACAACAGCCAGAGAGCTAAAACAAACAGTAAGTGACATAAAACATGAAGTCCATCACCAACTAGAACACACGCGCCAAACGCGAAAAAGCGTTCAAGGAATCGCAAAACGCCTCAACAAAATGCACACAGAAGGACTCAACAATGCAATAAACTCAACAATAGTGGTCGCAGTACTAATCGCAACGGTGGCATTCGCAGCTATATTCACCGTCCCCGGTCAATTCGTGGACGATCCAAAAAACATTCCGGCAGGAAAGTCGCTGGGGGAAGCCAACATTGCTCCAAAGGCAGCGTTTCTAATCTTCTTCGTGTTTGATTCGGTTGCGCTATTCATTTCGTTAGCAGTGGTGGTGGTGCAAACTTCAATAGTTGTTATTGAAAGCAAAGCAAAGAAGCAAATGATGGCTATAATAAACAAACTAATGTGGTTGGCTTGTGTGTTAATTTCAGTGTCATTTTTGGCATTGTCGTTTTTGGTTGTGGGAAAAGATGAAAGGTGGCTTGCAATTTCGGTAACAATCATTGGGACTATTATAATGGCTACTACATTGGGTACTATGTGTTATTGGGTTATTAGGCATAGAATTGAGGCTTCTAATTTGAGGAGTATACGTAAATCTTCATTGGGAAGTAGGTCAAGGTCATTTTCGGTATCAGTCATGTCTGATTCTGAGATATTGAATAATGACCGTAGGAAAATGTATGCTATTTAGTTAGTGCCTTATATACCTATCCATTGCCAAATCTATTCATACAATTATTTTAATGAGGGTGGCTTACCAATGTATATGACTATTATTGAGTACTATTATATCACTACTCACTACACTTGCCTAATGTTATTCATAATATGCATGAATAGTCTCCTTTTACCAAATATATACATTCATATTTCCTAACCCCCTATAGCTAGCAACAAAGATAGTTTCAACAAACTAAGGGTATTTTTGTAAATTATGCAATAACATAAACTGATTATGTAAATTGATTTGTGAATTTGATATGATATATGTTTGACTTAAACATTGAACTTAAGGTTAAAAAATTGATTTTGAAGTCAAAAGTTCGAAATCTCAACTTTAAATTAAGATCAATTTTAGAGGTAAAAATTAGTTCTATTTGAAAATAGTGACAGACAAGTGGACAAGTTGATCCATTCTCCTCAAAAGATTTGTCAACTCATTACTATGAGATATACTCATAATCTCCTTTATGATATATCAAGTTTTCTTTACCAACTCCCTATATATAGTAACATAAATACTTTAAATAATAAGGTTTTTTTTTTAAAAATTAAAGATCAAATGTGTTTGACTATGAAAAGTGAAAGGGTAAGTTTCTTACAATGTGACGAATCATAGTTCGAATATCAATTAAAAGAGGTGTTCACGTTTAGTAATTGCTGTTACTTCGAATATGATTATCCGGTGTTATGCAAGTGATAGTCTATCATATAAAAGTAACCAAAAAGAAATAATTTTGTCAATATGATCAAAAGTGAGTTGAATGCGATCTATATTAGAATTCGTTCATATAAAAATGGGCTGAATATTAAATTTGAGACTAGGGATGACAATTAGACCCAGACCTAGTGGGTATCCGCAAAAAAAAAACCCACAATGGGTAGGGTAAAAACTCGCATAATGGGTATGGGCACGGGGACGGGTAGTTACCCGCAAAATTAAGCGGGTAAGGATATGGGTACGGGTACGGGTACTATAGTACCCACCCCGCACCCGCACCCGCACCCGCATTTATATAAATATATTATTTATTTATTTATTTATTATATTAATATTTAGTTTAATTAATTGTTTTCCTTTATGTGTTAATATCTTTTAATATCATTGGACCATTACAATGTTTATAATCAAATCAAAAGATAAACGTTTGCAAACTTTTTAAGAATTTTGACTAAGAATTATATAATTGTGACTTTATAACTAAGAATTATATCTTATTAATTGTGTCTTTATAATTATACTTGCAACTTATAAATTGTTTTTACTGATCTGAAATAATATTGTCGTAAGAAATAATTGTGTCTTTGAATGTGTATTGTAACGAGTGTTCACTTGAAATGTTTTGAGTTAGAAAATATTTTGATTTATAATATTTTATTATTTAATTTATGATATTTGGATAATTTTTAAATGGGTAAATACCACATATAGTCCCTTAACTTAATTTCAGTTAACGTTTTAGTCTTTTATCTTTTTTTTTCCCCAATTTGGTCATTTATTTTAATTTTAAGTGACAATTTGATCTTTTATGCTTTAAAATGTCAACAATTTTATCCTTATTTTATCCTTAATTTTTTTTCTTCCCGATTTAGTCCTTTATTTTAATTTTAAATGACAGTTTGATATTTTATGTTTTAAAATTTCAACAACGTTATCCTTTTTTAAACAAAAATTCAAAAAAAAAATTCAATCAAAACTCATAAAATTAATTATATTCTTCAATATAATACAAATTTCATTAAATCCGTAATGCAAATCTTCAAGTTAAGGGACCACGAATGTAATTTAGCCTAATTTTTAATATACTAATATTTATCTTTAATTGTCTATTAAAACAAAGATGAGAGTCTTTGTTTATTTGACATATTTTAATGGAGAAAGTGGTTAATCTATTTAATATTTTTTATGTTGTATTTTTTGGAAAAAAAAAATGTATTATATTTTATATAAAGATGTTTAAGTCATTTTATTTTAAGTAATTTAAGTTTGTATCTGTTCTTTAAATCTTTTAATTTTTCTTTTGTTAGGTTAAATTTCCTAATTTTCAAAGAACTAAAATTGAATTAAAAGAGATTTTGTTATACTTTCCTCTTGTTTAAAAAACTAAACCAACTATATAATTTTTAATACAATCTCAATTTAGCTCTCAATTTGAACCCTAATATTTACTCATGCACTCTTCCTACCTATTTTTGTAAAAAAAATTCATCAAAATACTGTGATTTGATGAACTCATTTTGTTGTAAGACTAAGAGGATACTTATCTTCTATTTTCTTTTTTATTATTTTAATTTTGACTTATCTTTATTATAAATATCACTTACTATATATACGTTTTTTTAAGAAACTTACTATATATACTTGATGTAACTATACTTTTTATTTGTTAATTTTTTTACAAGATCTTTAACTATAAAAAATATTGTTAACATGTAATCAATAAATCAATCATGCACATCCAAAAATAATAACCAACAAATCTTAGAAAAAAGTATTAAAAAAAACAACAACAATTTTTAATTAATAAATAATCGGTTAAATTACTTCAATGTATTTTGACATAAAATTGTTTAAGTTGATTTTAGAGAGCCACATTTCTTTAAAGTAATTCCTTTAGCATATGTTTGTATATGCATCTTAGACGTGCGACAATCCAAAAATTACACTTTGTTTAGCTTGTTAAATTCTACGTTAGGTGTGCATTGGAATGTGAAATTTCCATTGTAAAAGTCCATTCAAACGTAGACTTAGTTTTTATTTCAATTATGAACTCTATAATAGCTCAAAATAGATGATCGGTGGAAAGAAATATTAGATTGGTGTCAGCTACCGCAAAAATACTTAGTTCAGAAGACAACTCATAACAACACTAACAAAAATAAAATTACTACCTACATCTAATGAAACTAAGATGCACAATCTAACATTATATATTACAAGGTTTTGCTATTTTGAAAATAAAAATACAACCCAAACAGAAGCAACTTTAATCACAAATTAAGAAGATGTTGAGAAACATGGTAGAGAGGTGTTCGAAAATGTTGAAGATGCTAGAAGCGCAACAGCTGGAGGTTGCTTAAAGAAAGCTAAACTATGCTGCATGTTGGCCTTCTTGTATTGATCAAGAGCATGTGTGTAGAGCGTGGTTATGGTTGTGAAGGGTGTGATGGAATGAAAAATAAATAAAAGATTTAAGTGAATGAAAAAATGGTGTGAAGGGGTGCAACAAGGGGATTCAGATTCCCTATAGTGGCAAAGGCACGCAGTTTAATGCACTAATAAATCTCAATCGTCAATACCGAGTGCAGATCTCAACAGTTTCGCACAGTAATAGATCTCCTACGTTAATATTAGATCGGACGGTCCAAATCAATGCAGTGATAGTATGTTGTGGGGGTGTAACTAGCAATAATTTTCGTTCTGCTTCAAACAATCGAGGGGTGAAGAAATTGCTGAAACGCATCGCTTTTTCAATTCAGTCGTAGTCACCGAAAAACTGAAGAACAACATTTCATTTTCAGGGATCAAAACACGCAACCGACTTTGCTTCCCTAAAAGATCAAAAGTGAAACGCATTGCAGATTTCCTAGCGTTCGTGAACATCGAAACATGGACGACGAATTGCTCGAGTTACAGAGACAGTTCGAGTTCGCTCAGCAAGCGAAATCGAGTATTCGATTATCGGATCGCAACGTCGTCGAATTAGTCCAAAAATTGCAGCAACTTCAAATTATCGATTTCGAGCTTCTTCACACTGCCTCTGGAAAAGAATACATCACTCTCGTACGCTCTCTGCTTCCTTTTTTTTTTTTTGCAATTAGATTTCGTCGTTTGAATTTTCAACCGATTTGATCATCGATTATCTGTTCTTAGTTCTTACTTCTTTCATCGTTTTAAAATTGATATTAATTTAGTGTTGCCAAATAGTTCATCACTCTCTGCTTCGTAATTTTTTTAGCGATTAGGTTTCGTCATTTTCAGTTTTAACGGATTTGATAATTGATTATATGTTCTTAGTTCATTTGTCGTGTTATAATTGACCTTCATTAAGTGTTGGCAAAGAGTACATCACTCTCTTACACTCTGCTTCGTTTTTTTTTTTTTTTTGCGATTAGGTTACGCTGTTTGCAGTTTCAACTGAGTTGATGATCGATTATCTGTTATTAGTTCATACTTCATTCATCGTGTTATAATTGATATTAATTAAGTGTTTGTTTATGCGATTATAATGTTAGGATCAACTGAGAAATGAGATGGTTACTGAAGTGAAGAAATTAGGTCGTATTTCTGTGATTGATCTTGCTGATGTCACTGGAGTTGACTTGTATTATGTTGAGAAGCTGGCTCATAACATTGTAACGGATCACCGAGAATTGATGTTGACTCAAGGGGAAATCATTACGGAATCTTATTGGGATTCAACTGCTGAAGAGATTAACGAGAGGCTTCAAGAGTGTAGTCAAATTGCACTGACGGAACTCGCCGCACAATTGAATGTTGGTTTGGATTTGATTGCTTCTGTGTTGGAGCCGCGCCTTGGAACTATAGTGAGTTTTTAATTTTTGTGTTGGTTTGAATTTGTTTTTGGAATAATAAATGAATGTTGTGATTTGATAAGTGATGGTTTTGAAATTAGGTGAAAGGAAGGCTTGAAGGAGGGCAGTTGTATACTCCTGCTTATGTTGCTCGTGTTAGTGCAATGGTTCGAGGTGCTGCAAGGGGCATCACAGTTCCGATGAATTTGACAGTGTTATGGAGCTCATTGCAGAACTTACTGCAGGAAATGGATGGAGCCAGCGGTGTGGCTGTTGATGGATCTTTCTTCCAGTCTTTGTTTAATGGACTTGTGAAGGGAGGCGAGATTTTAGGGTCGGTTCGTGCTGGGGTGCATTGGACACCAGCTGTGAGTGACATGATTTGACATAAATTGGTTTTTATATTTGATTTAGGCCTTGGAGTGGTTCACTTCTTGTTCCACTGATTGCTTAATTGGCAACAATTGGGAGAATTTCCACCATCAGAATTTTATTATTCTATATTCCTCTTACTGATAGTGTCTATAGGAGCCAGTGGCTGTAGTCAACTGTCACGGCATATGCATTGGTGCCATAACTTGGATCCCATATCATCAATTATTATAAGTTATTATTTATTGTGTTTTTTCTGTCACATGACAGGTATTTGCTGTTGCTCAAAAGGAATCCGTGGATTCTTTCTTTTCGCAAGTACGAACTCTCTCTTCTCTTGTCTTTTCCCTTTTGCTTTAGATGACAAATATTTCTCCTAATCATAGTATATGATCCATTGGTCTGAGCTAGATAAATGTCTTTATAAGTTTGTTTGAATGGATTTGTATACTCACTTTTCCCTTGATTCCTTGTATCGCCTCTATTTTCTCTCTCTCTCTCTTGGCTGCAAAAAATTCTGAACTGCTGCGTTCATGTTGTGTTGTGTTTGTGTGCTATAGAATTCTTTTATCAACTATGATGTTCTGCACAAACTTGGAATTCCCCAGCCCATTCAATTCTTGCAGGTAACTAAGTTGTTCTTATGTTGATTGTATTTTCAAATAATAACCATTTGGATCATAGATATATGTGAAATGATTACTTTGTACTACTTGTTTTCATAATGAAGCCTAAGTTTGAACAATCCAATTTAGTCCAGATATCCTGAAGGCAAACCTCTTGTTACAACATTTGTTCATCCATCGATGATTGAGATGCTAGATGCTGCTACTGAGGATGCTCTAGAACGTGGTAGCTGGTAAGGGCCTTAGCATAGTCCCCACCCCCAATCCCCAGTTTCTGTTTCACCTTATTCTACATTAGTAAATTGAACCAGGTTCGATACCTTCAATTAATCCTCACTGAAGTTATAAAGTACAATCCAAAGAACTCAAATTATTGTCATGGATATGGTGTTGGTTTTCTAATCATGTTGATGACTGTTGCAAACTTGTGATCTTTCTCTTCTCCCTCTTTCTGTTCCATTTAAGGTGTGTTTGGGTAGATGGGATTGGAATGGAGGAGAGGGATTATTTTAAATTTAAGTTGTTTGGTTCTATTTTTTGGAGGGGAGGGGAGCAAAATCCCTCCTAGACCTCTATTTGCTCCCCCTCTATAATGGGTGGGTGGATTTGGAGGGGAGGGGAAGGACAAAAATAATTTACAAACTATTTAAAATCCCTCCCCTGAACCAAAGAAATTTAATTACAATTCCTCCCCTTCCCTTTTTTGAACCAATCATATCTCTACTGTCTTTCCCTCCCCTTCATTAAAATCCCTCCCCATCCTTTGAATGAAACAAACTCTTATATGTCTGCATCATGTAGTTATTGGCATTGAAAAAAAAAATCCAAATTTGATTATAAAACATGTTAATTGGTAAGCTTTAATTTGCTAGCTATTTCTCAACATCGGTCAATGCTTTATATTCACAAACTTTATTTAAGGGGTCTGGACAAGTAGGTGCAGAGGGGTTGTCTTTCAGCCTTTTACTGAAAACCAAATTCTACAATTTCCCTTGTTATTTTAAAATTACTTTCTTCATATCAATAATGATTATTGCAACTGGATGATATTGACTGATCCTTTTTCTCTACTCTTCCTTGACCTTTCTCTCAATGATTTGAGGCAAGACCTCTCTTCTATATGCTATGTCCTTGGTTTTAAAACTGTAAGGCAGGAAATTTTGTCCAGTTTTGTGAAAATACTTTTTCTATGCCTAGGCTATGTCAGATGTAGTGCAAGGGATCTCTTAACATTGTTTACAAGTTTTAGTTAGTTATACATTGGATACTTTTTCAATGCATCATGACCTTCCTTATATAACAATGTTGCAGGAGTGATTCGCTGTCCTTATTGCCCTCATCTTTTACACCTCAAGATGCATCGAAAATGCTGTTCCTCTGTCAATCTGTACAATTGGCTCTGAAGGTGATATTAACCACCTCATTGATTTATGTTTAACTCTGTTGATTCACATGTTGATAAGCTTAAATTGTTTTTGCAGTCTAACAAAGCACACATATTTGGGGATTTTTATGTGTTGAGCAGCAGCTTTATGAAGGTGTGTTGTGGAATTTAATATAGTTATATAGGCCTCCAGATAAATGAGTTAATTCTACAAGCCACGTTACTATTTTGTGGTGCAAATGCTACTTATAAGGTCCAGGTTGAATATTGAATTCACAGATTCAGTTAATAAACATATTTTTCCGCTATTGATAGCAATGTGCTTACAAGAGTTTTACAAGTTCTTAATCAATGACACAACAAATTACAGCTATTGATAGCAACTAACCATTTCATAGCTACAAAGGGAACACAAGAAAATTGATGATATAAATTGACCTCGGAGTCATGTGCATTACAGACCTAAGTTACCGTTGAATAAAAATTATTTGCCTGCAACTTTTTTTATCATTGGTTTCCTAATGCCTGCATGCTTCTCTGTCTCCCGTCTACCAGGATATTTGTGATCGCCTGGTGAAAGAATTAGAGACATTAGCTGTTTCAAGGTCTTTGGGCACTGCAAAATCTGGTGATTTACAAAAAGCCAGTGAAGTAAATGTAGGGTATGATTCAAGCAGGTTGAGTGAGTCGAATGAAACGGCCAGTGATGGGGGTTCCAACAAGCATGCTGATAAAGGGTCAAAGAAGAAAAGGGGGAAAGCTGCTGGAAATGCATTAGCAAATCAATCTGAAAGTGCTCCTGATAACCAAGAACAGATTTCCACAAAATCTAAGAAAAGCCAGAGAAGGGGTAAGGATACATCTTCACAAACATCAGATTCAAAGCCAGGTTCTAAGAAAGAATTGCACAAAATGAAAGAGGATGATCTCAGTAGTCCCTCAGAAGAATGGATCATGAAGAAGATTACTGCCTTGATACCTGATTTTGAAGAACAAGGTCTGCTGATAATGACTTTGAATCTATTTTTTCTTCATATGCTTTTTATCCAATTTCTTGAATTATGTGCTACAAATTGATAGGTATCGATGATCCTGAGACGATTCTTAGGCCTTTGGCTAACCAATTAAGGCCTACAATAATTAATACTTGGATGGAGAAAAAGAAGGCATTGCTTAAAGACAATGCAGAAAGAATGAAACATTTGCTCGATAATTTGCAGAAGAAACTTGACGAGGTTTGACTACTATGTAGTATACTGTACACTATTTTCTACATCCACTGTTTCCATGTTTATATAACGTTTTTTTCTTTCCAGAATGGATACTTATCTGAACATGTAAAACCCTTGTGTTGAATTTTTTTGGCAGTCTTTCTTAAACATGCAGCTGTATGAAAAAGCCTTAGAACTGTTTGAAGATGATCAATCAACTTCTGTAAGCCAAGTTAATTGAATTTTGAAGATGTTATTATCACTGATGGAACATGAATAAATTAATGTGTATTTGATGGCCAGGTTGTTTTGCATAGGCATTTACTAAGGACGGTAGCAGCTCCTATGGTTGATATGCTTCTTCATGACTTGGTATTATATACAGCAAGTTTTGTGTTGATTTTTTTGTTTCTTGAAGTTTAATAAGGTCTAAAAATACTAAGGATTCCTTTGCAGGACGAGCACAACAAATTAAAGAACGGAGTTGACGTGCTGGAATCTTCAAATTCTGAGCCTATTTCATTAAGTTCTGGAGACAGAGCTGCAATTGTAAGGCTTGAGAAGAAAATATGAAATTAGAATAATCAGCAGAATGATATTTATAATCAGAATGAATACAATTTCCAACTTACAAGAAGTGTAATCAAAGCAAACACACTTTCATAAGATGCAATGAATCCTAGATAAAATTAAGTTTAATGCTACTTAGAATGTGGAACAATAATTATATTATATTTCCAACTGTAAGAATAATGCATTACTGGGAAAGTTATGCCTTTCTATTCTTATGTTTGTATTTTTCAGAGTATCAAATCTTGGACTGATCCCATTTTTGCAAAATACTATCTTTTGTGAAGCGCATATCAAATGACTTGAAATATGACATTTATTATTTTATTTTGCAGTCCAAGAGTTTTCCAGGAGCTCTTGCAAATAAAGCTCTTGCTGTTGTAGAAGCATTGGAAGGAAAGGTTAGCATTGTTATTTCTGAAACTATTCATTGTTAAGGGTTACTCAAATGAATAATGCTAGCAACAGACTCTTTTATTAGTTGAAATTCACATGGATCCCACCAAATTTATATGGGACCCACATAATTTAGTGGAACTCGTAAATTTTAATCAATAAAAGAGAATGTGTTAGAAAGTGTGTTAGAGAGTGTGTTTCTAGCACTCCTCTACTTAGATTATGGTTAAGGCTTATTGTATAGGTTTACTTAGTCCCTCCTCAATTCACAGTTTAAGTTGGTTGACTGGAAATATCTTGTTATAGCTTGAACCTTATTCTTCTGTTTGATTTTGAGTACCGTAACTAATACTTCAATATTAAATACAATAGAGGGTGGAAACATTCATGACTGCATTCAGAATTGTGACGGAAGAGAGGTATGTGTCTTTTGTTTTTGTGGATAGAAATGTAAGTGTTGCTTTTACCTCCAGAGCTTCTGTCCAGACGTGAAAATCATATATGATTAATTTTTCCAGTGGGTTGCCTTTGAAGAAGCTTGACAAGAAACTAGAAAGAACACTTCTACATTCATATCGTAAGGTATTGATGCTTACATTTCTGTAAAAATTTACAAAAATTTATTTTTGGGTAGATTCACACACATATTGTTAGATGGTGCTGGTTATGGCCCTTGAACAATCAGTTTGATGAAACTTTAGAAGAACTAGTACTGAATTAGTTCTTTTACAACAATTATAAGATCGAACCAATTCCATGGGATTTAGTGTTTTGTTGGTAGAAAGGTTAAAACCCACTTTGACACTAAAAGAGTTATAAAGAACAATCTGATCAGGTATATGTTGTGTCTGGTCTGGATAGTCCACACAAGGTCTGTATCTATTAATGTTAGTATGCGGATGTGTAATCATAAATTAGTTCTTAATATTTCTCCTAATTAGTTTTACCATGTTTGCATGATTTGCTACCATTAATAATTAAGATCTACTAAGTGAGAGTTTATGGTTTAATTAACGATTATGAAACATGTATTTGCTATTCTTTTCATTTTCAGTTAGTTCTAACATCATATATTCTCAATATTTCTTAAATTGTAATTCTCCCTAATATTCATACCAAGCCAACTCCATATAGAACTTTTGGTTGTTTTTTCAATGATACTTTGCAATTTTGACGATCTCAAACTGTATCTTCTATCATTGTTATTATCAGGAATTGACATCTCAAGTTTCGGCTGAGACTGACCCTGTATCACTTCTGCCAAAAGTTGTGTCTTTACTCTATGTCCAGGTAACTTGAGTGCTACCCTCCACCCGACAAATAAAAAACACTTATTTGCATTATAAACATTGATATTTGTATTTATAGGCTCACCATAAAGCTCTTCAAGCCCCTGGAAGGGCCATTTCTGTTGCTATTTCACAATTGAAGGTATGTTCTTTATGTCTATTGATATAGTTATGCATCAAGACACAACTGAAATAATAATAATCGCACAAGCCGAACCAAACCAATTATAATGACTGACATAGTCGCCAAATATGTTATCCATTGTCTATTAATTTTTCCTGTTGACAGTGAGTTGTAAAAATTTGAGTTAAAGCCTGAAATAAAATGGGGTCTGCTGATGATATTTGACTAAGATATGATATGTGGTTGGAGTATTCCCTCTAGACTTATTACTTGTTTTGTTGTGTAAGTATCTCATAGATAGATAACAGAACCCTTATTCGAGCACAATCTATCCCATATTACACTTGAATGGCTGTATAATGTAAATTTAGAATTCATGATTAGTCCATGTTGATTTTTCTTTTTGAAAAAATCGTCTATGTTGCATTTAACCATCTAGTATTTTACATTTTCAAATTCGATATGCATTTTTCTTTAAATAAGATACGCAGTTATTTTATAGTGGTAAACACTATCATATCTCTTACACTTATTTTGTTGAAAGATAATTGCAACACTTGTCACTTGTACTTCTACACATTACGTGCAATATGAATATTTTAGGCCCATTTATGCAATAACTTTGACAATAATGTGATCTAAGATAACCAAGAAAAAATAAATATCTGGGTTTCCAGCAATAACAATGAATACTTAGGACTAAAAACTTGCAATAATATATTTAACATGATTTTCATCAAAAGCTGAATATCTTAGGGCACCTAGAGAGGCTAACGGGGTGGTTGTAAGGTACTAGTCAAAACCGGAGTCAAATATCCACAAAGTATTGTACAATTAACATTTTTGGTAACTTATCTCTAATTTTGGATCACGTGTTTTATTTGAATAGGATAAGCTAGACGAGTCAGCATGCAAGATTTTAGCTGATTATCAAACTGCTACTGTGACTCTTTTGGCCCTATTATCAGCTGCTCCTGATGATGTGAGTAATTTCTATTCATGCATTATTCATATATACACATGTCATTAAATTTGATCCAACAGAATTTTGATCATTCCTCCTCTCTTAAGATGTCAAAATAATTCAAGTTATGTTTTAAATGGTCTTCTGTTAAGTTCTAAACGTGCAACTTTCAAATTAGACTTGGATTCTGTTAAGTTCTACTGGCAAGTGCATTCAAATTAAAATTTCTTGATAAATCTTTCCAATGTCTTCATTGAATAGCTAGATAAAAAAATCCCAATTTCACATGAACTCTTTAGCATTAGCTTTTTTTAAAACAAAAATTATTAAAAAAAGGAACATGTGATATATTTTTTACGAGAAGGGGGTCTGATATTTTTGTGAATGTTTTGATCCTCCCAACTCAATGAGTAGAAGATTATTTTGAACAATTGGATTGTATAGATTGAACTATTTTTTTCCAATGTTGTGTAGAAAGAGAGTTGTGCATCTGATAGAATTCTGAGTAAAAGAGAGCTTCTGGAGAGCCAAATGCCAACCCTCAAAAGCTTGGTTTTGACCTCCTCACAGTCATAAATATTTTTCAAGTCAAATCTACCACCTGGATGGAGCTCTATTGTAATTTGGTACAATGGACAAATTTGATGTTAGTTTAATCTATACAGCTTGTATAATTTTCCTTGTTATTATCAAAATAATAGTAATAATAATATTTTAACCAAAATTGGCAAATTTGCAACAGAAAATTCAATTATTAGGGTTTATTTTAGAAAAAATTGAATATTTTGCATCAAAATATTGAGGCGATTAAAAAAATTGAGACTAAATCGCTTTTTTTACTATAGTTTTAGGATTATTTTGAAGTATTTTCATAGTTTATAGATTATTAACGAACACTTAATAGATATAATTATCGGAGGGATAAATTTTTTGATGAATGGAGAAATAATTTAAAAACCTAAATTGGTAAAAGAGTGTTAGTTTGAGAATTAATTTATTAGTTTGTTCCATAACTTTGAGTAAGATATGTAACTAGTTAAGAACATACAACTACGTTATTTTTACAACAATTGAACTTCTTTTCTGATCTAATTTCTTTTTCTTTAATTATTTGTTTTTGTTTTAATTTTTCTGAAAAATATGGAGAAAAAATTACTCTATTGTAGAATTCTTTAATTTTCATAATTTATAATATTAATTGGGAAACATACTTTTAAATGCTCAAATCAAGTATATGCAATTTTACAATAATGGAAACAACATCAAATAACC
>JBBPBS010001017.1:18292031-18332689 GCA_037974835.1 Cicer judaicum
CTAAAATAAAATTCCTAGTGATTCTTTATTCTTTAAGGATATCAATAAAATTTGAAATATTAAAGTCGTCAAATTGATTGTTCAAAATATATTTTTAATTGTTCTAGTTATTTCATTTTAAGTATTTACAAATTAATTATTAGACCGTATATTATTTAGAACAATAAAATAGACAAAAATCGTATCCACTAACCTTTTGGTGGTAATTATTTTGTTAACATTATTATGTATCTAGAAAAATGATAGTAAAATAATATACAATGATAATACAGATGCACTCTTATAAGTTTCAATGGGATACAAGTACAAAGTGTCATTGTAACTATAATATAATTTACAATACATATTATTATGTATCTAGAAAAATGATAATAAAATCATATATAATGATAATACAGATGCACTCTTATAAGTCTCAATGGGATACAAGTACAAAGTGTCATTGTAACTATAATATAATTTACAATACAGTTCATGAAGTACCATTTACAAAATAGCTAATACATCAAAATAACAAAATAGCATATGTCGCTATGGGTCCAAGTCCAAGCCTTTTTGTATGCTATGATACATAAAAAAAAATAAAAAATAATAAGGATAAAATAAATGGGAATGGTGGTTGAAAAGTTCATTTTGAAAATTTTAAAAAAACATGTAGGGTTTTTCATTTTTTTTAAGGATAGCAGTAAAATTTGAAACATTAGAGTCGTATTCATCCTTAATTTCCACAAATTATGGAACATCTTTCTCAATTAACCCAACGTGAATTGTTGAGTTAATCTCAATCATTTTAGTAAGGTAGCTCTTGGGCATTGACCGCAATTAGTGTCTTGGTTATTTTTCTTTATCATGCTTCATTATGGAACCTTATACTACTTACTCATCATAACGTTTTCAATTAAACAATATATATCACATAATCAAAATTATTAAGCAATCAATTATAAATAACATAAATCAATTCACTAATCTATTCTATATATATTCACATCATAACATACCGAAAAAAATTCAATTCTAAGTAAAATTCGTTCAAATACTTTAAATTTCGCTCAACAGATTCACTTTAGAATCAAATTTCCTCCTTCTCATCAGTCAAATTTGCTCAAGGAGTTTAAATTCACTTGAGTTATAAACAAAATATGAAATTTCAAGTCAAATTTGCTTATCCTCTAATGTAAAAGCTAAAAGCTTCAAGCTCAATTATAGTCTAAAAAATTTTGCTAAGTAAATTTGTTTGAACATATAAGTTTCAGTACAGAAAATTGGGAAAAACACAAGTATCATCGATGTAAGATTTCTTAACATGCAAAATTCCATTTTTCCTCTTCAACTCATATTTTGAAATTACCATTTTTTCATCCCTCTCAACCCCAATTTATTCCAAATCTCAAAACCAAAACCCCTCAAATGCAACATGCAAGAATTTACAAAGAAAAATAATTCATCCTTTGTGCTTTCCATAGTGTTGGTTATTTGAGTTATTTCCTATTCTTCCCACTTCTATGATGTTGAATGTTGCTTTGATGAATTTTGTGGGTCAATGGAATGGTTGAGTCATTCTTAGATTTGTATGAAATTCTTAAAATTGAAGTTTTTCATTTTTTTAAGGTCTCAAATATACACTATAACAATCTATCTATTTTTTTGATCCTCTTCTTACCGCGCGTGTTGGAGAGTACTTTTTCTTTCTTCTTTAAGAAATAATGGGTTTAAGCATTAATTAAACACACACGCATTATGGAACACATAGACGTATACTAGAAAGAAAGGTAGGTTCTTGATTGAATACCACGTTAGACGAATTTTGTTTCTCATTCTTGATTACCATTTTAAAAGGTTTAATTGGACTGATGAATTATTGAACACATGCATTATGAATTATTTTAAAAGGCTTAATATATATATATATATATAATTAAAAAGAAAAAAAAAAGTGTTTTATATGAGCTAATTAATAATCCTAAATCGGACTGCAAGATAAACTTACATATTTATACGATTATTTTTAGGGATTAAAGGCTTTAATAATCCTAAATAAAATTGTTCTATGTACTAAATAGTATCTAGTAAGCTTCATTATCCATAAAAGAATAGTATTTCTTCAACTGATAACCCCAAGTCGAACTTCAAAATGGTATTATGTGATTTATGCGAAGTATCTATAATCCTAAATGACATTGCATTATATACTCTTTATTGAGCTTTGATAACCATAGTCGTTAAATGAGTTGAAATTGTTTTTCATACTCTAGAAAGTGTGATTTTTGAAAGAGACGGAATGTTTGCTTCAATGATTCAAAATGAAACTGCATTATGAGTTGTTTATTCATAATGTGAAAGTTTGACGACGCTTTAAATGAGTCTTTAATTTGAAAGTTTGATTTTTGATGATTCTAGTCCTTATATGAAATACTTTTCATAATTTAAAAATGTGATTTTTGAATAAAATGTCCGCTTTAATGACCTTAAATGAAATTGCATCATGAACTTTTTATTATTCATAATGTGAAAGTTGGATTATACTTTAAATGCAATTTCTAATATGAATTTTTATTCATAGTGTACCTATTGAGCTTTGACGATCCTAGTCCCTATTGAGCTTTGAAGACATTTTCTCCAGTGGTCAACCCAATCACTGTTAGGATTGTTCTAACCATTGAAATGATCACTCAGCTAGATGTCAACGATGCAATCCTAAATGGCTGACTTGAGAATGAAATGTATATGCAACAACCTTCAGGCTTTATATAACCTAACAAACAACTAGTTTGCACGCACAACAAAGTCATATAGGCTTAAATAGGCTCCAAGAGATTGGTTTGACAGATTAACCTTAACCTTGCATGGTCTTCGCTTTGTCTCTAATTGGTGCAACCCTTCCCTATTCACTTTGACTTATCCCACTCACCCCATCTTTATGCTTGTCTACGTGGAAGACATCATAGTTACTAATAATTCATAACTTCATATCAAGTTTTTTATTTATCAACTAAATTTTCAATTTTCCTTAAAACAGCTTGGTAATCTTGACTATTTTCTTGGAATTGAGGTCAGTCACTTGCAAAATAGTTGCCTCTTTCTTTCTCAAACAAAGCACATCAGAGATCTTCTCATCAAAACTAACATGAGTGATGCTAAATGCATGTTTGCCCCTATGGTTTTCAATCTCAAGCTCTCCAAGTTGAGGTCTAATTTTACCTTAAATACCCTAATTACTACATATTAATAGTGGGAGCTCTACAGAATGTCACATCACATGAAATCAGTGAAGTAGCAATATTAATCACAAGGAAGGGGTTCAAATTGTGATCCCTTTTTAAAATCTTAATTCTTGAACTTAATATTCAAATTAACTCAAGATTAATATTGATTTCAAACAGAAGGTCCATAACATTATGAGTGAGTTAAAGATAAATAAAGCATATTATTTTTAGGTGATATGTGATCAATGAGTGAAAAATAAATAAAGATTAGGATAAAAAGATCATACAATGATGCATCCTGGTTCGCCCAAAGTAGGTTAAACTTCTGCAAGTTGTTGGTTCATATTGAACTTTATTAAACACATTTTTGGTTTGGAATATTTCTTTAAAAAACTATAACGTTGTTGATTATGTGATTTATGGAAAATGTGGATGAATGGTTGAATGACTATGAAATGTCAAATTTTAACTCAGAACCATATTGAGCTTTCTGCAAAAAGATGCAGCAACATCGTACTCATGTGCTTGTTGTCCTTGCTCACAGCTCATCAATTTGGTCATTGATCTATAGATTGTTTTGCTTCTTTGAGCCTTCAGCTCAAGTTCTGAGTTTGTTTATTGATTTGAGAAGTAATGATACTCTTTAACTTGAGGTTTAGATTGTGGAGATTGATATGTCTTAATTGTGTCTTTAAAAGAATGTTTTTTATAAAATCAACATATTTTTCTAATCAATATTTAGTTCAAGTAAGATATGATGTTCTTGATTTCTTTCATGGTGAGATCATTTATTTTTATATGAATGTATTTGATCACCTATCTTTAAATAAATCATTTAAAAACACAAGTTAAATAGAAACACGATCAGAAACATGATAATTGATTAATTAACTATTTATTTATTCTCAAAACACTTGATTTAGGATTTTGTCTTAATAATCAACTCTAACGTCAACAAATCCTCTCAGTTTATTTCACAACCCCGATAATCTCACTAGACTACAGTAAAAAGAATTCTCATATACCGAAGGGGCACTCTCCATCATGGGCTTCAAATTAGATGTTGACTAGGATGCATATCCAAATGATATAGATAATCAATCTATGGGGCTTCTGTCTATCTAGGTCTCAACTTGGTCTTGTGGTGCTCCAAAAAGCAAACTTGGTCGATCTATGAGTTTAGCTAATACTGCAGCAGAGGTTTTGTGAATGTAGTCCCTCCTGATTGAGCTCAAAGTTCAATTTAGTAGACCCATTCTTTATTGTGACAACCCTAACATAGTTGCCCTGTCTTACAATCCAGTCCTTCATGCCTAAACAAAACACTTGGAGTCGGATATCTTCTTCCTAATAGAGAAAGTTCTCAACAAAAGCTTGGTAGTGCAACACAAATCAACAACCAATCAATATATTGATCTTTTAACCAAACCTTTGTCCCCCACTGCGTTTTCTCGATCTCAAGGACAACAAGGTCTAGGTGTTGGACAAGGGCTCGTTAGTCTTAGAACCCCTTGGGTTTGAAAGGGAAGTGATAGAGTAAATAGTTGGAAATGATCCACTTGCCAAACAAGGCCTAAGGCATGTAACTAATTATAACAAATTATTGTTGAGTCGACAACATTTACAACTGAAATTAGTTCAATCTAGTTAGTTATATAAGCTGTAATTCGAATTTACAATTTCTCTAGTTCATTCAATTCTAATATTCTTCTTCAACAATGCGCATTATACCTCTCTATTGGATGTTAGTCTCCAATAAAATAATGATGTATTTAGTAAACCCAAAAAAGTTTATAGTAATTCAAACGATTCATTCTCATCTAAAACAAAAGGATTGAGAAATGACACATGTGAGTATCTCAATATTAAAAGCAAAGGAGATTTTCTTACAGAGAGATGGAAGCACAGCAAATAATCAATTCAGTTCGTCTCCTATTATGTAATCATATTGATAAACCACAAGCATCATATGTGCAAGCTTTCTCATTTAGGTTCAACTAGGTTTAGATTGGCACGTTGTGCACCCGTCCGTTTATGGATAAATATATAAATTTATTTTACAAAATATTTAAAATTAAGTATATAATATTTGATGAAATTTATAAATTTCAATCAATAAAAAATAATATGTCGAAATATGTGCGTTAGAGAGTATATTATTGACCTAATTAAAAAAAAAAACATTTTCAGATTCTTTGGATGAAAGAATTTGTTGAGGTAAAGATAGACATATAATTGACTTGATAAAATTAGAGATACGTGGCAAAATTGATGAGAAATGACAATACAGTACTATTTCTATAAAACCTTGACTTGCTTCTCGATATTAGTTATGTAGATAGATGAGAACGTAATACGTTATCTTTTACGACATAACTTTTTTCTAATATCTATTTTCTTGTTATTTTAATTCTTTACTTATTTACAATTTAATTGAGCTTTTATTTTAGTACACCATAAGCAGCCATCGAACATATTATATTTGATGTAGCATTAGACTTCTCTAATACGAGTTTCATACTTTAAACAATATGATAAATTATATCTATCATTATCAAATAAATTAATAATTGATATTATATATATATATATATATATGGCTAATAGATAATTATAATATTAATATTTATTTTATTAATTATTTACTTTAGAAAAATTAAATCTGTATAATTAACAGTTATAGTTCTATAAAAATGATTAGGTTAAATAATTTTTCTTTTATTGATGACAAAAAAAAATGTAATTTTGTTTTAAATAAATAATAAATAAATTTTATTATGTCCCGATGTGTCAAATTACTTATAAGAAGTTTACATCATAGTTCAATCTCATTGCAGACCGTATAAATCTGCATCCACTTTTTCTATGCAAAAATAAATCATCATTCTTAGTAAACTAAACTAGACTTTCTTGTCAACAAAAAAAAGTAAATTAGACATCTATGTCTATTTTAATTATCATTTATTCCATTGACTTGAATATAAACCAAACAAGGTCTTATTTTATAAATTTAATTAAAAGCAAGTTTTAACTTACTTGTCATACCAGAAATACTTCACTTAATATAAGATAAGTAAAATGTTAGACTTATTCAATAAATACCATTAATCATATTCCCTTCATACCAAATTATTATTCACTTTGACAATTTTACACAAATTAAAAAATATAGTTTATGTTGTTAGGAAAAAAAAATTATAAATTATTTACAAAAATATCCTTCATAATAATATAAAAACACAGATTAAAAAAATAGGAAAAAAAGTAGTAAATAGCATAATAAAAGAAATATTTATTGTTCACTAATATTATAAAATAACATAATTTAGAATAAACTAGAACGGATGAAGTAATTTGCAAAATAAAATAAGAAAAATTAAACAATCTTAACTAATATCCGTAGATAATTAATTTTGCTTATCATCAAGTTATATTGAGCCGTTCATAAGGTTACTCATAGATTTCTATACAACTAATCTACATCTATTTAAAAATCATTTTTAATAATTAATTTTTATAACCAATTCATGTAATTGAAATTTATTTTACAAAACTATTTATATCTATAACCATTTTAACAACTAATATTTTTTCAAAATTCATATTTTCCAAAGAAATTTACAACAAAAATTCCATTTATTATTAAAAAAAGTGTTTGAAATATCAACATCTTTTTATAAAAAAATTGTTTGGAAAAACTTAAAAATAATAGAGATTTTTTTTTATCAAAAATAATTTTGAGAAAAATTTCAATTTCTTTATTGTAGACTTTGATTAAAAAAATACAAATAACAAAAAGTTACTGAAAAAAATTGTAGAAAACAAAATTAAAAAACATTTTGATCATGACATGTATATATGAACATCCAAATTAACAACCAATTATTAAAATAGATAACCATACTCAAAATATATGGGTAGATTAAAAACCATAATCTTAATATTCGATTTTTTAAATCGATTATAAATATAGATGTAATTTGGCTGGAAGACTGGTTATTTTTGTGCAACTATAATCCTCCAGAGAGTAATGCATAAGCTTCCCATAAAGTCATTAATCATAAAATCATAAGCCTCGTCAACCGTAGCGATTACTAACTCACCAAATTCACACTGTATTCAATCAACGAGTTGGGCAGAAGATAGTGGAATAATCATCTCCCCTTCGCCAAACCCATAATCTGAATGTACAGGCAACCATCAAAAGCAATTCTATCTTGCAGTTCTAAAAAAAAATCTGATTTATTTTGGTATGCCAAGAATAACATCCAGACACTACATTCAATTTTGATTCAGGTGTTTTTCTATGTACATTTGAACAAATGAGCAGAAAATCATCTTTCAGACAGCTAGGGTATACTAATGCCTACCTATCTTAGTTACTAATTGTATGGGGAAAGAAGATATACTAGACTGGATCACTAAACCAAGAACGTTATGAACACTAAATTGATGGAAAACTATTGCTATGACTTTCTGAGGAATTAAATCCATAATCGAAACTTTACAATGAAGGATTTGAATCCCCCTTACTATTGTGTTACATGAGGTCTTTTTTCCACCATTTCATAATGAATAACAAAATTTTCCTGCAAGGAGGTTGTACATTAGAGGCCAACAAAAGAAAAATCTCGTTGGGGTAAACGAATGCAAAAACCTGATTTTGGAACGAGAGAAAGGGTTAAAAAAAGTCGCTAATATGGCGTATTTACAAAAACTAACCTCACGGATTTCAAAAGAGCTTGAATCAAAATAGTGATAAGTTCCTCTCTCGTGTGTTTTTGTTTTCACCAGCAGCTCGATGTTGGGTGCTTTTATAAACCAAAAACAACGCTCTTTGTGGTAAAACCAACCTCTTTCGTAGCTGAGAGAAATAAATTACCTCATTAGAAATAGTTAAATTAAGAAAAATAATTCAGATGAACAAGATTTTGGGTGTCAAATATAACCGGATAAGTGGTTTACAAAGACTGTTTAATCAGTTAATCATGTTGTACAGACTTGGTCTTGGTGCATGTTCGGTTCCCATTTACAGAACTGCAGTTTCGGTTCAAAAAACAAGAGTTTCTTTGTGTTTAAAAATAATTGAGTTATAAACAGAGGTACATTTACAGCTGCAAGTCAAACATATTAATTAACCACTTATCAAGTTAACCGCCCAAAAATTTAACAATCCAAAAATAATTTGGAAATAATCCCTATTCATCCAAAAATTAAAAGAAACGCCCAAAAAAGGATGGATTGAAGGAAATGGCATACAGCTCATCTGCAGCATATAGTTGTGCTGTGTCTTTGGGCATGCTGCAGAAAAAATCAAAATTTAAATTAAATTATAATATAAAAGTCAAAACAAAACCAAGATTAAGATTTGAAAAGCACCTGTAAAATATGTAAAACAAAGTTTCCACCGAAAACTTAGTAAAATAAAGTTTCTGCAAAATGCAACAGACAGTTAGCCCAAAAAAGAGTTTCACAATAGGGAAATGAAGTTATAAAACATGATGTAAAAACTCACACGTAGAGCAGGTGGTTGTTCAGCTAAATAACATCGTGGCAGAATAAACTTTGGATCATCATTAGCTGGCTCTTCTGCCCATGGAGACTTAAAAGTCTCGTAAAGATTTTCTGATGAATTCAAATCAAAGCCAAGTTGAGTTAGATCAAGTCCAAGAGCAAGAGGATCACCCGTATGGATTACATTTAACAGGCCAAGTAAACCATATGGATCTGGTTTAAATTGTGCAGGTTGCATAAACTTCATGTCCTGATCCCTAAAAGACTGGTTTAGATATGGCATTTGAAGAGGAAACTGGGATTGGTTCTGTTGCTGTTGATATTGCTGGCTGAGCTGGTTGTATGAACCCACGCCAGGAACTGTATTTGGAGAATTTAAAGGCCTTAATCCAGTGCCAGGAGGTTCTCTGGTCTAAACCAAAACCCAGAGCGATTTGAATGTCAGAAATACTTGATTCAGAAGGAATTGCATAATTATGGTTTAAGCGAGCACCTCATTGAAAAATAGGCTGAAATAGAGATGTGGATTTTATAACAAAAACAAGCTCCTGCATTCAGAGTACAAAAATGGCAGACCTGTGAATGATAGGAAGAATTAGAAGATGGAAAAATATCCGATCCATGTTGATGGAGAAGATTCTGGTTGTTGACAGATGAGAACGAGACACTGCCACTACTGACTGAAGGATTATGTTGTTGTGGTTGGGAATGATGGGATGAATATGTTCCTCCCAAGCTGAAACCAGCAGACCTTCCCATCTGCTGATTGAAAGCATGGAAAGTTGAGAAAAGAGAACTTCTGACCCATCAATTTTAAAGACACGGCTCTGTATATAGCAAGACTTTTCAGTCTCTTATAACATGTAACTCACAGAGAAATGCTGAGATTGCACCATCGGCACAGCATTGTCATGAGGTTGTTCTTTATGGATATCCATAGCATAATCTGCATTAACACATGTACAGATAATGTGGTCAGAAACATCTTTGGCCGTAATTAGAGAGTTTGAGCAACTTCCACTCAAGTGGAGTTCTGCATAATAAACACAAGCAACCAAAAACATTTAGAAAGTAATAAAGATGTCATTTACATCATAACAATCAAGGATACAGAAGTGCAAATCTTAGTAATTAATTGCTTGGAAACATCTATTGATATTAAGTTAAGGACCTCCCAAAAGAGAGAGAACATAAATTTCATTCTACAACACGTTTCCCAAAGAAGAAACTTTTTAACCTTCAAAACAGAAGATGGTTATACAATATAATTCCATAATAGATCCACAATTATTGCAAACAAAAATGTAAGATTAAGTCCCATGTCTCCCAAATAACAGTACACCTTTGAATCCTGGTAAAGCGGGAAAATCTTCATTTAGAATGCTAAACTCTTGGTTTTGTTGAACAGGACTAACGCCAAGACCCTGATTCCGTAAAGAACCTGAAATTTTGTTTTAGAATCATTATTGTTGAAAGATAATTGCATTCACATACCCAACTGCATTATTGTATAAACATAATTGCATTCACATACCCAACTCTTGGTTTTGTTGAACAGGACTAACGCCAAGACCCTGATTCCGTAAAGAACCTGAAATTTTGTTTTAGAATCATTATTGTTGAAATAATTGCATTCACATACCCAACTGCATTATTGTATAAACATAATTGCATTCACATACCCAACTCTTGGTTTTGTTGAACAGGACTAACGCCAAGACCCTGATTCCGTAAAGAACCTGAAATTTTGTTTTAGAATCATTATTGTTGAAAGATAATTGCATTCACATACCCAACTGCATTATTGTATAAACATAATTGCATTCACATACCCAACTCTTGGTTTTGTTGAACAGGACTAACGCCAACACCCTGATTCCGTAAAGAACCTGAAATTTTGTTTTAGTATCATTATTGTTGAAAGATAATTGCACTCACATAACCAACTGCATTATTGTATAAACATAATTGCATTCACATACCCAACTCTTGGTTTTGTTGAACAGGACTAACGCCAAGACCCTGATTCCGTAAAGAACCTGAAATTTTGTTTTAGAATCATTATTGTTGAAAGATAATTGCACTCACATAACCAACTGCATTATTGTATAAACATAATTGCATTCACATACCCAACTCTTGGTTTTGTTGAACAGGACTAACGCCAAGACCCTGATTCCGTAAAGAACCTGAAATTTTGTTTTAGAATCATTATTGTTGAAAGATAATTGCACTCACATAACCAACTGCATTATTGTATAAACATAATTGCATTCACATACCCAACTCTTGGTTTTGTTGAACAGGAATAACGCCAAGACCCTGATTCCGTAAAGAACCTGAAATTTTGTTTTAGAATCATTATTGTTGAAAGATAATTGCATTCACATACCCAACTGCATTATTGTATAAACATAATAGCATTCACATACCCAACTGCCCTTGAGGTCCTCCGGCAGAACTAGGATGACTTGTCAGTTGAGGGAAATCATTGAGGTCAAAAGATAAACTATCATAGGGATTTATGTCATTCAACATCCTCATAGTGTTCAAGTTACTTGCTGGTTGATAGCTTTGGGAAAGCTGACCTCCAGCACTAGGATAAGAATTCCCTGGCATTGAAATCACCTGTGGAGATCCTGAATCGAGAAGATGTTGTCACCACAAAAACAAAGTAGCATAGTATAATAATGTAAAATCAACTTGGTGTTATGCATTAAACATGTGTTCGGAGCCTGGGAACAATAGAGTTTTCAGAGAGAGATGAAAAAACACAGGAAAAAGGAAAAATAATGTCTCGTAGTGTTTATCGATTACAAAGAAAGAACCCAAAGAGAGTTTCTCCTTCCAAAGGTTGCCTTCACCAAAGATTTCCCTTATCAATAAAAAAGTCAATGCTCAGGTTCCAAATGATAAAAAAAAATCACAATAATTGATAATCTACTCTCCTTCCACTATGTATGCTAACCACCCAACCAATTATGCAACTAACTACTCTTAACCAACTCCAACTACTTTGTGTAATTTGTATTTCCTTTTAAGTCCAATCATCTACATGTATCAACTAAGTTCGATCATCTACATGTATCAACTCTAGGTTATCAATTGCACGCTACAGCAGAAGAGGAGAGCGATTAAAAGCAGAGGCTGAAAATTGCAGCCTGTTGCGCACAAATAGGTTTACTGGTTTCTGACAAACCTATTCTTTTGCTCAATAATATACAGGTGTAGCTCAATTGGTGAATCGTCTGCTGTATAAGGAACTTCCCAATTTCATTTTTTTATACCCAACGTGACTTTGCTGGGGTTATTATGTCACACTGTTGATGCTTCGAAGTTGGGCTGGCAAATTGTATTTTATAATATTTTATCATACAAATAAATTATTTAATAATAATGTATTTTATATATCTAAAACAAGAAGCAGTCTTCCATGAGTTTTTCAATCACGTTTTTCTGCCTTGGTAACATAATACATTCACATATAAAATCAAAACACCATTTTATATCATTTGACAGCGTAATTACACCCAAGACTACAAATCAAAGCCGGACCGGATGACAAGCAGCAGCAAATGCAAACATAAAGCTAACCTACAATCTAAACCCACATTCTCAAGCTTTAAACAGCAGAAAAAAAAAGTTCCTATTCTTGCAGAGAACAGCAATCCACCAGTTTTGTCTATGGTGCTCAAGATAGCAGCATAGTTTTGGCATGTGGTTGTTTCAGTGAAATTCCACTGTCAAACTCCCCATCTGCCTTCAAGATGCTGCACAATGGCAAGGCAGGCCAAAGTATATGGCTCACAAATGGAAATATCTCTCCAAGACTCCTATTTTACCTGCTCAAGCCATTTGGGCTTCTTATTTTAAAGAGTTTGGTTCTGTGTCCCACACGATAGTATCATATGATTAAGAAAAAAAGAGCCCAGAATACAGAGTCTTGCACACAGATATCTCACCAAGTGAATAGTTGAGGAATAGGATCTTACTTCCCCCAAATTATGGGCCCCTTTTTTCAGCGGTGGATTAACTCCACAAGACAGTAGCAAGCCATCGCACCATCACAGTAGTGGCACTTACTGCCACACACCAGTTACATAAATGCAGCCGACTTCTTTTTAAAGCGCACGAGGGAATAGTAATTTTGCAATCAATATGGGGGAATAAAAATTGCTTAGATCAAGGTACATTTTGCATCTAAATATTCCATAAAACAAATGGTAGGAAGGAAAAAAGGACTAAAACTACTATGTTTCCGGTACATTTTTTATAGGAGAGAAAATAACAATGATACGTTGAAGCAGTCAAGATAAAAAAAACTATGAAGCAGTCACTATAATACATTAACATTCAAGATACTGAAATTAGCAAGACAAGAAAAGGTCATGCTTGAAAAAAATTGTAGTGGTAAGTTGTGCTATAAAAATTAATTTTATAAGGAAATTAATTACATAGAAGATAAATATGAAGTTGATACTAAATATGAAGATAAAATCGACACAAGTCATAATAATTACAATATACTTCCACGCCATTTTCACTGCATCTGTGACTGTTAAAACACATACCTTGTGGAAGCACACTACTCGTGAATTGATTTTGTCCTTGCATGCCTAACCCACCAGATCCACTGTTTGCACTCAAATTTATATGAGAAGTAAAACCAGGCACAGACAAACCTCCACCAGTCCTTCCAATATTTCCCCCTCCAACCATGTTTCCCACTGAATCAGTGATCCAAGGACCTGCATTTCCCAAAATTGGGGATACTCCCAATGCTGGACCAGCATTATGATGTCCAATAGATGGAAAAGCCCTAGGAAAAGAACCACCAATTCCATTTGTGCTACTACCAAATCCAGGGTTTCCTACAAAACTTGTACCTCCTCTATTGGTGACTCCTGAATATCCAGGGTAGCTTCCGTAAGATGGCTGCAAAATACAATTGAGACAGATGAAAACCTGGTAAATAACAACAACAGTAGAAATAATAATGTGACAGAAAGAAGAGGTGAAAGTATCATCAAAATTTCAGTCATTACACTCAAACTGTCTTAGAAGACACACATGACACAACACAAACCTGTGATAATGCAACAGGGAAATTGTTGGATGCAAATCTTCCACCAGGAAAGCTTCCTATTTGTTGTTGAAAACCCCCAGGCGGAACATTATTCATCATGGAGTTTATTGGTGTGTAATTACCAGTCATGTTGGGAACATTAAAGCCTTCATGAATGTTGTGCATCCCTTGCATAGTTCCTGCAGCAGGAATCTAGCAATTATATAACTATATGGGAGGAGAAAATGAAGTAAATCCAGCAAATGCTCCCCACCAGTGAGATGAAAATTTGAGGGGGCTGCACCATACTGACTAGGGAAAGATGGGGCAAAAGGCCGTGGAGCACCATCTGGAAGATTTGAAGCAGAATCATTTGGTGAAGACTGCAAAGAAAATTCAATTACAATTTGTATTTATGATTAACATATTAAAAGGAATAAATCTAGAAGTGGGAATCATCATCTTAGAAAATACGAAAAAAATAAAAACACTAACTAGCTATTAAACATATATCATCCTTCTACCAGTACATCCAACAAGCATGAGGCATGAAATATTCAACAAAGACTGCAAATTTAAATATTAAGAGAGTTTCCTGACATTCTATAATTTATTAACCATTTCTAGAGGCAACTGCCAAAGGTTGATGATGATGAAAAAATAGGACTAAGATCAAGTTTAGAAGTGAAATCCTCCAAACCCCATGAAGGTCCTACTATTCTTCTCCAACCATGAAACATAGTATTTAAACATACATTACTTCAAGAGATGGAAAAATCAAAAGTTTTTAATAAAACTGAATCAATATAGCAACCTGGTAGCCATTGCAATGCAAAAGAGTGAAGGGAAAGATACAAAGATAATTTCAAAAAGGCAAAAATTAAAAACAAGGAGGAGGTGGAAGCTTTTCAGGTCATCAGGAAATACGTTATAAAACCCCGACATTGCAAGAATTCAAATGGCCAAGCCAAAAGTCAGCCCTTGCATAAAACAATCTTCCTTTGTATTCAGTCAACAGAACAATCTGAAGAGTGTTTCCTTGCAAATAACCAACAACCTAAATAGGACAACATACCGTGAAAGACAATATTAGACACGACGCATACAATTGTAACCTGTAATCATCCATGAATACAACAAACTAAACTGAAATTTATCAAGCAGCAAACATATGAATATTTAAGGTAAAGCCAAATTGACAAACTCTATCTCTTTCATTATAATATTGTTCCCGTCTCCAAACTAAATAAACATTCAATCCTCTATTTATAACTAAACAACATACTCCATCAAACTGTGTCATTTCATTTCTCCATATAATTTATGAAGATGAATTGCATACATTGAACACAAACAAACAAGAGAGACACAAGCCATAAAATATACTAATAGCTTCATTTACTTCTTCGTATAGTATCACTGTAAACCAAGTAGTTTCACTTAGAAATAAACCAACATTGTTGTTGTGGCAATACTCCCAGCCGTATGAACTGACAAATAAAAAGTGGTTTTCATCAAATGAAAACCACGCATCAAACCCGAAATGCCACAATGCAGGCAAGCTAAGTTAAGTGCAACACAGCTACAATTTTCTTGCAAAAAAATGTGACTCCAAACTCAGTTTGAAACCACTGAACAATCTACAGGCACATTTAACTCCCTTTTGTGGATTAAAAATAATGTATTATATAACAATCTTGAATCAATATTAACCGCCAAAAGCCCTAAGTCAATTTTCAAGAATATCTCATTCATTCCATTCATAGCTCAAACTATAGTAAAAACACTTGGCCCAATAACAAGGAATCAATGAAATACTCTCAACCTCCCTAAAATTCCAATTACAAAATCCTCATTTCTTTCATACTTCAAATTAACCAGTATACGGAAAATTACATGAAAAATGAACCGCACTACATTGGAAACAGAGGTTACATTTCACTCCGCGGAATCAAATTAGCATCAAAAGCATACAGTGATATCGAAAGAACAAGAACAAGAACAAGAACAAGAACAAGAAAAACGCAATGCTTTAAAAAGTGAAGCACGACGATGATGTATAAAGAAGGGAATGATCGAAGCTGAGACGAGTGAATGAACTCAGAGAAAGAGTACCTGAGAATTCACTGAGTCAAAAGAGCGAGTTCGTGTGCCCTAAAATGAAGAGCAAGAACAGAGCGAAAGCGATGGAATGAGAAGGTTTTTGAAAGTGCATTGGGGTTTTCGATGACGGGAGAAGCTATTTATAATTTTCTGATTAAAAATGTGCATAAGGTACCTGCCAAATTCATTTCTTTTTCCCACCGCCTTTTTTTTTTTTTTTAGGTAACTACTAGTATTTCCCACTACTTTGGTGCTAATTTGAAAATTGCATACTACTACTATTTCAGTTATCAACTTATCATCTGTGCCCATTTGTCAAAAAATTAAAACTTATCACTGAATTTCTTAATCACTATCCATAAAAAAATGAGTTGCTAATCTATACTGATTTTGTCTTGAAAAAAAAATTAAGATTCAATATAAAATAGAAATATAATTTTTACACAAAAATTTCATTCATATATCTCTAAATGTATAAAATTGTAATCGTAGTAATCAATATTAAAATATGTGTAGAAAAACATTTTTATAAAATATTTAATGCTACCAATAAATCATACAATAAACTCATAGCTAAAAGATCAATTTATAAGAAATATTAAATATAAACTAAGAAAAATTGGTCTTTTTTTTTATAGAAGTAGGCTTGATCACAGACTTCAAGTTTTTATTGAGTAAAAATAAAATATATATACATATTATTTCAATGAGTCACGGGTCCAAGAAGTTGCAAGCCATTGAGAATTATGAATGAACTCAATTCAGTGGTGATCCAAATATTTCAAGCAAAACACTATTCACCTAGCACGATTTTTTAAACTAACATTGGACATAGTCCAAGTTATTAATGGAAATGATAAAACTATTAAAACAACTATTTTGAATTTCAAAAAACAAATAAATATTTACTCAATAAACAAAGTCTTCAAATTTTAAATAAAAAAAAAATTTCGTATAAAATTATTAAAAACGGTATTATAAAGAATCGGTTAGATAGCATTTATAGTATACCACTGGCATGACTTTAGCAAAAAAAATTCCGGTTCATTGCCATTTGCTTGCCAGCAGTGAAAAAGAACCTCGCAAGCAAGCTTATGTTAATAATATCCATCCATATGCTACCTATGCTTCCTACTAATATTATAATAACAGTATCATTAATTCTTGTTTTTATTGCTTCTCAGTGAGTTACCAACTCATGTCTCTCTTTATTTAATTTCCCTTCACAGACCCGAGATTTAAGTGATTATGGTTTCACTCCAATTACCAGCTAAGCCACCTGAACCTAAAGCTGTTATATCAATTTTGCACAAAAAAGAAAAACCCTTTTGACCCTCTTTCATGTTCATTTTATAAGAATATTTTTTCCTCTCTATCATTCAAAAAATAATAGTAAGAAGAAAATTTAGGACTAAATCAAATAAATTAAGGTTGTTTCCTTCGGTTTATATACCAGCTTGTCCTCAGCTAGATTCATGCTGAACATGCTTGTGATCTTCAACTCCTTTCATAATTTTTATTCAATTTCTTTCCATATAAACAATAGGCTGCTTCACTTTTTTCTCCTTCTCTCTGTGCTTTAGGTTTTCTTGGTTCTTCTTCTCTTCTCAAGGTACAAAATTTAAAGGTGCAATCTTTAGTCTTCATCCTAATTTTGTTCTCTCTCTCTCTCTCTATTATGATTTTTTTTCCTTTTATGGTATTGTGATTGAGAACTAGAAATTCACTGCTTTCTTTTATTGAATTGAATTTACAAATAGGAAAATTGAAAGAGAAAAAGGAAATTAATACTTCAAAATCAGTGTTTTTTTTTTCTCTCTTAATATCTAAACATGTGGTGGAATTGTAGAGAAGGTTGGTTATTTATATTCATCATTGTGTTATCAATCTTTCCCTATGTTTGTGTTTCTGCAAACTTTGTTCCTTTAGATAATTACCTTATAGATTGTGGCTCACACACAAATACTTCAATTGGTAACCAAAATTTCACATCTGATAATTTCTTTAAGAATTTCCTTTCCACACAAGAAGATATTCTTGCAAATACTTCCTTAAAATCAATCACTTCCACCAATGTTTCACCACTCTATCAAACAGCAAGAATCTTTAACTCACCTTCAAAGTTCACATTTCCTGTTAACAAAAAGGGTAGGCATTGGATCCGTCTTTATTTCTTTCCGTTTTCGTACGGAAAATACAATCTTAGTGCAGCAAATTTTGCTGTTACCACCCAAAACAATGTGCTTCTTAGTAACTTTAGTGTGCCGAAAAATCCTGTTATGAAGGAGTACTTAGTAAATGTTACTTTAGACAACCTTGTTGTCACTTTTACCCCTTCCAACAATTTTGTCGCTTTTGTGAATGCAATTGAAGTTGTTTCTGTACCTGATGACCTTATTGTCGATGACGCTTTAGCCTTAAATCCACAAAGCGAATACTCGGGGTTGTTGACACAGGCACTCGAGACAGTTATCAGGGTTAACATGGGTGGTCCAAGTGTTTCCTCTGGCGTTGACCCGCTTCATCGAACTTGGGTTCCGGATACAAGCTTCCTTATACTACCTAACCTTGCTAGTAATTTTTCAAGTATAGGTGCTGTTAAATATGTAAAAGGAGGTCCAAATGAAAATATTGCTCCACCTACTGTCTATGGTACTTTAACACAGATGAACTCGAAAAGTGATCCACTTAGTAATTTCAATGTGACATGGAAGTTTGATGTGGAACCTGAATTTCAATACCTTGTTCGGTTTCACTTCTGTGACATAATCAGTAAAGGTCTTAATGAACTCTATTTCGATGTTTACATTGACTCCTTATTGGCTGCCAAGGATCTTGATCTCGTTGCAAAAACTAATAATGTTTTGGCTGCTCCGTATTTTATGGATTTTGTTACATCCCCGTCTGTCGACAATAAAATTCTTATAAGTATTGGCCCTTCTGATGTAAATAATGACTATCCTAATGCCATTTTGAATGGACTAGAGATCATGAAAATTAACAACTCTATGAGCAGTCTCAGTGCGTCAACAGCTGTATTTTCCACTGGAAAACATGGTTCAAATTCTAAGAAAGTTGGTGTGATAGTTGGCGTGAGTCTTGGGATACTTGGTGCAGTAGCCGTGGTTGGAATTTTCTTGGTACTTTGCAAGAGAAGAAGACGGTTGTTGGCACAGCAAGATCATTCGAAGACATGGGTTCCTTTATCGATCAACGATGGAACTTCACACACAATGGGAAGTAAATATTCATATGGAACAACAGCGAGCGCTGCTTCGAACTTTGGATACCGCTTCCCATTTGTGGTAGTTCAGGAGGCCACAAACAGTTTTGATGAGAGTTGGGTTATTGGTATAGGTGGTTTTGGTAAGGTATACAAAGGCGAATTAAACGATGGAACAAAAGTTGCTTGTAAGAGGGGGAACCCTCGATCCCATCAGGGATTTGCAGAGTTCCGAACAGAAATTGAAATGTTGTCTCAGTTCCGCCATCGTCATCTGGTATCATTGATTGGATATTGTGACGAAAGGAATGAAATGATCTTGATATATGAATATATGGAGAAGGGAACTGTAAAGAGTCATCTGTATGGTTCAGATCTCCCCAGTTTAAGTTGGAAGGAGAGGCTCGAGATATGCATTGGAGCTGCCCGGGGACTTCATTACCTTCATACCGGATATGCTAAAGCTGTTATTCACCGTGATGTAAAGTCTGCAAATATCCTTCTGGATGAAAACCTCATGGCAAAAGTTGCTGATTTCGGGTTATCAAAGACTGGACCGGAAATTGATCAAACGCATGTGAGCACGGCTGTCAAAGGTAGTTTTGGTTACCTTGATCCTGAGTATTTCAGAAGGCAACAATTAACAGAGAAATCAGACGTGTATTCGTTTGGGGTAGTTCTGCTTGAGGTTCTGTGTGCAAGACCTGTTATTGATCCATCACTCTCCCGAGAAATGGTGAACTTGGCAGAATGGTCAATGAAATGGCAGAAAAAAGGTGAACTGGCACGAATCGTGGATCCAACACTTGCAGGGAAAATCAGACCAGATTCTCTGAGGAAGTTTGGAGAAACTGCTGAAAAGTGTTTGGCTGACTTTGGTGTTGATAGGCCTTCTATGGGAGATGTATTGTGGAATTTGGAGTATGCTCTTCAGCTTCAAGAGGCTGTTGTTCAAGGCGATCCCGAAGAAAACAGTACTAATATGATTGGTGAACTCTCTGCACAGATCAACAATTTCGACCATGAAGAAAGTGTTTCTGTTGCACAATTTGAAGCTTCGAGTCTCGATGATCTGTCTGGCGTTTCTATGAGTAAAGTATTCTCACAGCTTGTGAAGTCTGAAGGAAGATGACTTTGAACACAACATTTAAATTCTGCATATTACATCACTTCTATGATGTTTGTTCTTGTCTTGTAACCTGTAGTTCTGTTATCCCTAGCAATAGATTGTAGAGAAAGACCAAGTTAATTATGACATGTGCTTTTCTTGATTGTTAACACAGCAATACATTTCCGTGTTGAATATCTGATTATGAAATTTTGATCTAGATTATCTTGAAAAACGAGTGCAACTTGTGCAAATACAATCTTTAGGTACTTACCTACTGAGTCACATATGAATCTACAAATTTAAATAATGCTGAAAACTTTTAATGGAATCCACACAATTTAGTAGAACTCATGTGAATTTTAACCAATAAAAATGAATATTAAAATGCATATGTTAAAGAATATGTTGTTAACATTCCTACAAATATAGTAAAGTTCTTGCACTAGACCACAAGATAGGTGGTAAAACATAATTGTTTAATGCCAATGTACCAAGTATGCTATTTCTCTGAAATGGTCTCATTCAGCACGATGTAATTTGTTTATTCCAGATGGCTAATTAGAGATGTGGTTAATATTATATGCTTCCATATATTATAGCATTATCTTCCTTCACTGATTAGTAATTGCAAAATTTCATGTGCACATTTGATCATGCTCTGTCAAAGATCTAGGACAAAATTCACGGTGAGAATGACGAGATGCTAGTTAACCTTGGTCGCCTTAGTTCTTGATTTTTAGCTTGCTCTGTGATCAAAGTAATCTATGGCAGCAATCTGTTTCACATTTCTATGCTAGGAAGACTTGACATGGAATGTGTAAAAAGATTACATAGAAAATATAAATTAAACTTCTTTTCTGTAAAATCCAAAAAACAATAATCATAATGGTAGCAGGTCAGATTTAATTTAAAAAGTTTAGAATTTAGATTTAGAAATTACATTACTTAGCATATACATATCGAAGTAGCCTTGTCAGTAATCCATCAAAAAAATAACATTATTCAAACAATACTTTTACATCCTGCCATTCAAAAAGCTCTTAGATGATTCAATGGACCTAGAATACACAGATTGTAAAACTGGTATGATATGTGTAATTAACAAGTAATCGCTTAACAGCTTTTTAGATACGTAATTGCAAACGCTGAACAAATACATCAGTGTAATAATTACAATTACGCATATTTCTCTTGTGGTGATTGGATTAAGATATATTTAATTGTTAACAGAATAGAAGAACTATCCACAATAACTGAATTATGATAAATAAAGTCAAGATTATATTTAATTAATTGGCAAGAGAGTGTTAATTTTCAATTAATTTTTTTCACAGAAAACATAACGTATATCGGTTTTGGAATCAATACTGAAATGTTGCAAAATGAGGCGAAAATTATATGGTTGTAACATTGACATTATAATGATTGGATTACAAGATTGCTGCTGCAAACATATTCATATCAAACACATCAACAATATTTTCCATATCCCTAACAACCATCAGAACCACCAATCATTAACATTCAATTTCCCTCCCAAAATAAACACAAACATCAACTACAACCAAACAGAAACAGATCGACAAGTAACCCTAACCCTAATTTAACCCCCAAATCCATATAGAGTCCTTCCCTGTCTCTTAAGAGCATAAACAACATCCATAGCAGTAACAGTCTTCCTCCTGGCATGCTCAGTGTAAGTAACAGCATCACGAATCACGTTCTCGAGAAAGATCTTGAGTACACCACGAGTCTCTTCGTAAATCAAACCGCTAATACGCTTCACTCCTCCTCTACGAGCAAGACGACGAATAGCTGGCTTTGTTATTCCTTGAATGTTATCGCGGAGTACTTTACGGTGTCGTTTTGCTCCTCCCTTTCCGAGACCCTTTCCACCTTTTCCACGACCAGACATTTTGAATTTCTGAAGAGAGAAATTAGAGATTTTCTTTGTTCAGTTTAGGATTTGGGTTTTTGTTGTTCTAGTTGAATGCGATGGAGTTTTAAGAAGTTGTGTGGTGTATTTATAGGTCTTATTGCGCATTTGATGAGAATGCCGGGGATCCGGGTGAGTGTTTATGAGGTGTTTGGACCGTCGATGGGAGATTATCGTACGGTTCAGATGATAGATTTAACTAAAAACGGATCGATGACGTGGTGGAAGAAAGTTATTATTTTTATTTTAAAAAATTAAAAAAAAAGTAGGACGCTCGGGATTTTGGAATTTTTGGCGCGATGGGTTTATTTCACTCTTTCGTGCTTTGGAAATTCGAAGATGGAATGCCGCCTCCCGAAATAATGTCATGTCTCCAAAAAGATAAATGGACAAGCATTGTTCCAAATAATTTGAAATCCCAGCTAAATTTAGTTGCAATTATATTTTTTTGTTTTAAATATTTAATTTGTTTGTTATTTTTTTATTTCATTAAGTTCTTTTTTAATTTAAATTTTGTAAATTTAATTTTGTTTCAAAATTATTTCTATTGTTAAAAAAAACTTGTGTAGCAAATGCAAGAGTAGTATGGCAGAGATTAATTAAATAATTAAAAAAATGAAATTAAATAATTAAATTAATTAAATTCAATGAAAAAAATAATTGAAGGATTCAAGGAAACAAATTAAATAATAAAAAATAAAATTAAATAATTAAATTGATTAAAACATAAATGAAACAACTAAAATCATAAATAAGTTTAGGGATTCGAATTATTTCATTGTTCTTCATCATTGCATCAATATTCCCATATTACCAATATCGAATCATCATCATTGCAATATCAACAAAAAATTGACAACTATAAGGATATACAAAAAAAATTAACCATTAAATTTAGTAAGTACAAACTATAACTACAAAGAATAAATACAAAAAAAAAAATATTTAAGCAAAATTATTCGCATTCCAACGAGGACATCTACAAAATTAGCGTTTAGCATTTTCATCAGTGTTAGATATGAATATACACATTACTTTCATACACTCATAACCAATCAATTGAAAATGAGTTGAATTTGTTGTAGATGTAGATGATGCCATTGTTGAACAAATAAATATATGGAGATTCCAAAATGATGGCGATGCAATGATGGTGATTCGATTATGGTGATTCAAAGATGGTGATGCAATGTTAGTGATCTAGTAATGTTGATGCGATGGAAGAGAAATGAGAAGGAAACTATAATCCCTGTACCTATTTCTAATTTTAGATTGAGAGACTAAAATATAGCACCTTCAACTTTCTTTTATTTATTTTTTAATTACTTAATTTCAATTTTTTGAATTATTTAGTTTATTCCATTGTCACTGTGTCACTCTTTTATTTGTCACGTAAGTTTTATTTTCAACAACAACTAACGACAAATATGATTTTAAAACTAAATGAACTTATATTTAAATGAAAAATACATATACTTACATAGACATATTAAATATTTAAGCGTATTTTTTTAAGGCAAACATGTTCAATATTGTTTATTTGTAAAAACATCAAACTATAATATTTTATAAAATATCATAAAAGTGTATGGTTGAATTTGTGTTGGACATCCAATTCTTATGTACCAATGCACTCTTGTTATAAATCTACAAAAGCTACAAATTAAATAATTGAATTGGGCGTGGGTTTGTTGTGCTACAAACATATGCTAAAATAAATACTTTATTTGAAATGGATAGAGAAAATAGGTCGAGGTTGTAGACCAGTGGAACAACATAACATTTCTTCTCCACGATAAGATTGAGTAGGAATTGAGGTTAACTAGTCGATTGTTAATTTGTATTTTGACTGTGTAAAAATAACTATATTTATAGTGGAGTCGTGACATTTCCAGTGAAGTAATGATTGTGTCATTAACATATGTTGTATCGTGATATTTGTTCGTTGAAATTATGATTAGTGAAATAAATAATGTTTTCATATATGTTATCCAGTGAGATGCTAGATTTGGGTAGTTTATTTATGACGAGTCGAGCCTTAACCTAATCCAAAACAAAAAAGTTATTTTTGATGTAAATTAGATATCATTTGCGAGCAACTACAAAGAATAGTATTTCGAGCGTTATGAGACTAAAGTAGACAACAAATTCTCTCTAAGAACTTTAAGGATATTACATTCCCAAACTCGAGTTCAAACCTGAACTAACATAAAAATTATATGTATGTTTGTGTAATACCAGTTACAACACACCACTAATCCTACTAGGTTATTGTTATGTGAATACAAACATATAAAATGCATAAATAACATATAAAATGCATAAATAACATATAGATTGTAAATAATATTACACAAATAAATGTAGTCTATTTGCTTGCCTTGGATATTACACAAATACAATTTAAATATTTAAATATTCAAAATTTCTAAAACTTAATATAATTACAATATGTAATTTATTTTTTCATAATGTTATGGAAATACATTTTAAATAGATAAAATCTCAAAAATTATATAAAACTATTTACAAGAGAGTCAAAGTACAAAGATTAAGAATAAAAACTATCAAGAGCAACTATCAAATAGAACGGGAAAAATAAATATATCTTATGAGGATGTATTTAAGTGACAATGTATGACAAATTTGAAGAATAAATCAAATCAATAACATCACTGGTAAATGGCCAGCAACAAAAGGTAGTCACAATTTATACATTTAAGGGATGAAATCCGGGTAAGGCATATGACTATAAGAAGAAGAATAACAATTAAATGAGTATGAAATTAATAGACTATTTTTTTATTTTTTCCTCTATGAATTCTGTTATCTTCTCTCTAATTTAATAAAATAATAATTGTTATATTCGTCATAATTTGGTACCTATTTTAAAACGGGGTTAAAGCTATGAAAAATATACAAATAGATAATGTATTAAATACTTTTCATTATTTAATTTAGTTTTAAATGTTTATAAATTTACGAGTCTTTTACATTTCAAATCAAACCCTCAGATTCTTTAGACAAATGGAGATAATCTTGATATCCGAAAAAAATTATAACTACAATAAAAATAATACAAAAAGGGAGACCGTGTATAAGAAATAAATAAATGGAAGTGTTATTCTTATTTACGTTGGAGCTCAATTTCAGAGTGGGCTGCTCTTAATAATAGTGGGCCTTGATTATAAAACTAGGAAAATTGGATTTTGTATTCAATAGTTGGATTTATATCCTCTAAAATATAAAAAAAATAATTTTGTTATTTTTCTTTCATTTATTAAAAGTAAGAAAAATTACTCTAAAATCTTATTCCCTAATCAAAATTTATAATAATTAAATTATTTATTTCAAATATTCAATACACAAATTAACAATATCAAAAATTATATTTTTATCATTTTCAGTGGTATAATTTGTATACTGAAAATTTCAAAGTGTGAAATTTTTTGCCGTATGAATTATCTACCGAAAATTTCTCCAACAAAATTTTCAGTACACTATTTATACTATCGGAAATTTTGTGTCTTCAAATTTTCAGTAGTTACTTTTATTATTGAAAAATTTATCGATTTTTTTTATTTACTTTTTTTATAAATAAGGATGGAAAAAATATCATTATGTGTAGATTTGACTGAAACATTCATAATTGATCAAATTTTGAGTCACGATAAGCTTTTATATCACGGGCAAGAAATGTTAGCCAACAAAATCAAGTAATTGTTATAATTACTCGCTTTGACATAGAGACTGAAAAGAGAGAAAGGAAGTCAAAATTAATTTTTGATTATGATATAGGTGGAAAATATAAGTCAAATAAAAGTAACTCAAGGACTTCAACTAAAAGGTATGGTTGTCCGTTTAAATTTAGATCGAGACTATTGAAGAATGACAATGTATAGATTATTAGTTTAATGTATGGACTTTACAACCATGAGTTTGTGACTATTTTTGAGAATAATGCATTTGTGGAATGCTTAAAAAAATAAGATAAGAAACGTGTCGACGAGCTAACAAAGTATTATCACGTTGCGCCGAGACACATGTTGTCATCTTTGAGAGATCGAGAAAATGGAGAACATGACTAATATATCTCAAATTTATAAGCGACGAACCACATATAGAAAAAATTTGAAAGGACCCATAACTAATATGCAACATCTGTTGAAGTTACTTGAAACTGAGAATTATGCTTGTTGGAGTAGGACTCATGAAGATTTCAACGTTGTAAGGACATGTTTTGAATGCATCCATAATCCATAACTTTATTGAACATGTCATCTCTTGTATTGATCACGAATAACACCTACAAAACCAACAGTATAGATTGTCATTGTTTGAAATGGTTGGTGTAACTTTAACCGGGTTAGTTGACATTCAATGTTGCATTTGTTGTGCATTGAATAAGTTAAAAGAGTTGTTTGTTTCAAATACCTCAATTTCTCAAGTGGTTGTGACTGCAAATAACTTTCTTTTCTGAATGCAATTGAAGTTGTACTTCCATCATCAACAAATTTATTTTATCAACTTCATATCGACAAAAATATTGGAGTCAAAGGAAAATAATATATATTGAAGAATTATATGCAGGAACACATTTTAGAGTTGTGGAGGAAAATTGTTTATTGTTATGAATAGAAGGAGTACGATGAACTTTTGCAAATGTTTGAGCAAACATGTGTTGATAATATTATTTTATTTGACTACGTTAGAGACACATGGTTGACTCATCACAAGGAAATATTTGTTGAAGTATGGAGCAATCGAGTGATTGCATCTAAAAAATACTATGACTAGTAGGTATGTCATTAAAAATTTGCATTTTATTTTATAGCTAAATTACATTCGTGATTCCTTAACTTAATTTCAGGTAATGTTTTAGTCCCTTATCTTTTTTTTCCCGATTTAGTCATTTATTTTAATTTTAAATGACAATTTGATATTTTATGTTTTAAAATTTCAACAACGTTATCCTTTTTTAAACAAAAATTCAAAAAAAAAATTCAATCAAAACTCATAAAATTAATTATATTCTTCAATATAATACAAATTTCATCAAATCCATAATACAAATCTTCAAATAAACTCATATTTTCATACTTTATTTGATATTATTAGGAATAAAGGACTAAATCGGGAAAAAAAAAGATAAGGGACTAAAACGTTACCTGAAATTAAGTTAAGGGACCACGAATGTAATTTAGCCTATTTTATATATATACATTTTTAGGATTAACCATGCATGTTTGATATAATTTTTATTGAAATGATACCAAACCTTTTTTTATGTTTGAATATTAGAGTTGAGTATGCTTATTGAAGAGATTTTTGAAATACAGTAAATGAGATTTATGTAAGGCATGAGATTCTATGAATGACATGTTGAAGTTTAAAATTATTAAAATAAAATGTTCATTTAAGACAGGTAAGGGTCGCAAATAGCATATAAACAACAATCCATTATATGAGAATTTGACTTGAGTTGTATTATATAAAGCTTTAGGCTGATATTATTGATGAATACCAGAGAGTCAACTATGTCAACAACGACAAAGTTATGCGCCATTGTATATTTAAAAACTCTAACGAATTATCTTGTGCATGTGAGTTGACACAATATAAGTTGCAAAGTGTTTCATTCCATTGGATGCTGTTGATATACATCGGAGAAAATTAACCATAAATAATTGTCCAGAGGAAGAAGAGTTGAAAAATAATTCAGAGTTGTACGTTATATCAAAGATGAATATCATTTAGAAAACACTTAATGGTGTTGGAAGAAGGACATTAAAAACAAAAGGAATTCATATATCTACAAACAACATCAATTTCTAATATTATACATATATGTGTCAAATTTATAAATAAGAATATATTAATAACTTGTAGAGTATTTAATTATCTTATATTCCATCTAATCACTATTATAAACGAAAAAATATCTTAAATTTTGGTAAATTTATGTTTTATATAGAAAATTAATTATATTTAACTATATTTTTTAATAACTTTAAAAATAAGTTTTTCTTTTTATAATTGTAACGAGAGAGAATATTATATATAAATATACAAATTGATTTTAGTATATAACTTTTACACTTATTTTTCTAGGCAACATTTGTGGTTCTACAATGCTTTAGTTTATAGCCTAAGTACTATAATAGAAATTATTATTAGGAAGCAGGCTCCTCCTATGATATTTTCCAATATTTAGGCGCTGCATTCATAGCTTAATGTTTATGGCATCCATTATCCATACTTTAATGCATTTATTTATTGATTTAAGTTGAGTGAGTGAGTGGTGTCCTCATGATTGACCATGTAATTCATTTGGAAATTATCTTGGAGTTTTTTTTTTTTTTTTTTTTGGAAATACTTATATGTATTAAGTCACAAAATTACACTAAATTCATGTTAGAGTAAAAATATTCAAATAAAAAAAGGCCACCCATAAACCTAGTGGCTAACACACCGCCGGATAACAAATATGAGTTGGGCTGTTTTCTCCTAAACCTATAAAGTAGAAAACCACATAGCCTTTAGCTTTATGAGCAACATGATTTAATTAAAACCTCCCCATAATCAACCCTATTTCGCAAAGAAAAATATTTGATAAAAACTCTATTAGGTGTATATATTTTGAGAAAATAAAATAAAAAATATGTGATAGATTACTAATTTGATAAATAAATAAATAAATAGAAATAAAATAAGATGTTATATAAATATATAAAAATTAAAAGGATACATATTTTATTGTTATTTCACAAATTATTCGGCTAATGTGTACGACCCCTAAGTTTAAATGTATCCACATCATTGTTATTAGTAATGGGTTGAATTAATAGTGATTTCCCTAATTAATACAAAGATAAATAGATTGTGGTGTTAGCAATTTAATTTCTTATTTGGACAAGTGTTACTATAATGATCACCTCTATATCTTTTTTAGTTGAGTCTCATTTAGTAACAATATGCATTATTTGTTGAAAATGTAATGATGTGTGATAAAACTATTTAGTAATATTTTGGAGCGTTGAACTGAAAAGTTGTGTGTTTATTAAATATTAATATTTATTAAAAATTAAAAATATAAAAGAATGGTGTACGTTTGCATAAAGTTCACTTTATTTAAACTTATTTGAAAGTGTTCTCATGTAGCTGCTCTTGTATAGATATGATGTGAGTTTGGCTCAATTTGAGATCACATCTAATATATGAGTGTTTGCAAAAGTTAATGAATGATATATAGTTGGATGAAATTTAAATATTGAATCTTCTCTTCTCCTTTCTCAATCACCACGTGTGGAAGAATTAAAGATTTCTAATATTTTCTTCTCTCTTATTAGAAGAAATTAGTTAAGGTGTTAAATTTTAGATATTAATTTAGTAATATCCTCTTTTAAAGGAGTGATGTTATATTGTATGATAAATTTCATTCACGAATATCACACGTATGTTAGACTACTTATTTAATTAATTAATTATAAATTGACAATAATCAATTATTATTAACAATTTATCTCTATTTTATGTGATTCAATATTTCTTTTATTAAGGCTTTCCCTCGTAACAAAAGACACTGAATTTTCTTTCAACAAAATTCAACACTTGTTGTTTTGACCTTCCAACAAAAGCCGATAAACCTAAGTATTTAAAGTGACATTCAACAACCATAATATGCATCCATCATTGGAACAACCTTTTCTCTCTTCATTAATTTTTTGATTGAATAAAGTTTCAAATTTGTCCAAATTAATAAGTTGCCCAGAAGTAGCATGATAGAGATAAATGATTTTATTAGCAGTTTGCGCATCATGTGGCAACCTTGCATAAAATGAGGCTATCGGGTGAAAAAAAAAGGGAATGATAACCTCGAAGGATATCAACATTAGGGAGACAAAAATATGACACAGACTTTCATTAAAAAAAAAAAACGAATAATGACAAATTATATGCATTTAAACACCAAAGATGGCTACTTTTAAGAGAAATCCATGAATTTTATTGTTAAATTAATAATGTCTCATTCAATACGATTGTACGCTTACCCAATTTAAGATCCACACAACCTTTATTTTCCTATTTTTTCGAATCCAACTAAAGGACTAAAATACTAATAGAGCATTATATATGATTCATTTATGAGGCACAAACGCACTTTGAAACTTTCCAATAATATCAAAGAGAATAATTTTTAGCCTATTTGCAATTAGTTTTACAAACAACATTGAACAATCAAATTGACATGAAACCACCCTCATTCTTATAGGCTTTTTTCCTAAGGAATGAGACAAAGGTAAATATGATTAACCCTGGTGGACATTCATCACAATTAAATATTTTTAATTAGAGTGTTTATAGTGCAAAAATTAAATTGCATTGAATTACATTAATAGTTTGATTCACTTCTTGAAAACTACTTTCAAATCAAGTTTAGTGCAGTTATGATTTGGTTTCAAACTGATTAATAAATATAAAATCAGTTTAATATTTTGAATAAATTTTTTGTTAAAATCGATTTTAAACTAGTTATTCGAAAAAAGAATTTTAAAATTCTTTTGATGATAGAATATCAATTTTTTTTTTCGAGAAAAATGGATGTAAAATTTTTTCAAAAAAAAATATTTCAACATTTTGTTTAACAAAAATAGATATAAAAAAGTATCAATAAAAAAAATTTAAGTAAAAAGTTTTGATTTTTTTTCAATAGAGAAAATAAAAAATATTTCAGAAAAAAAAATGTTTTTGATTATTTTTCAAGAAAAAACTGATTTATTATATTTTAAAAAAAAAGAAGTTTGTATATTTTATTTTGAGAAAAATAAATTTTGTTAAAAAAAATTAAAATTATAAAAATGATTTTTGAATTAAGTTTATATTAAATTATTTTAAATATATGGTTCAATTCATGAATCATGATTGTAAGCTGAGAAATGTCACTCTTTATTAACTATTATAAAGTTTTATCTCTTATTTATGTGGGACTTGAGTTTTCTTCAATACACATTTCACTCTGTATATACACCCAACACTATTGAGCTTCATGCTTATATATATATATATATATATATATATATGATGGGTAATCCGATCAAGTAAGTTCTGATATCATCATAGGTTTAATATTGAATCTAATTCATCATTAGAAAACTGATTTGTAAGGTGAGGGTGTCCCTATTTATAAGCTATTATGGCATTCTATTTTTTATCCATGTGAGATTTGGGTTTTTCTAGGTGAGATTTGTTTGGTTTTCACCTTGGTAGCCGTTACTATGTTGATTGTTATACTTTAGTATTATTAGTAAGACTTTGATGTATTCATTATTTATTATTGACTTAACTGCAGTTTTGGTCTCCCTATTTTAGTTGAATTGTTAATTAAAGTAGTCCGCCCATTTTATTTCTTCCCAGTTTTTGTCCTTCAAACAGAATTTTGGTCCAAAACTTGATTAATTTTCATTTTTTTACATTTATTTAAGTCACACCATGTCTCAAGATCTCGTGGTGCAACAATTATACTTGAAATCTATTATCATAAATGGTGTTGCGTGGCTTAAAAAAATGACAATTTGCAAATTTTGGGCCAAATTTCTGTTTTAGGGACCAAAACTGGGGATAAATAAAATAGGACGACTACTTTCATGATTCAGCTAAAATAAGGGATCAAAACTGCAATTAAATCTTTATTATTCCTTCTATCCCACAATAAATTATCCATTTGTAAAAATTGTTTTAAAATGAATGATTTTTAAAAAATTTAATGCATTTATTTTTAACAAAATATATTTTTTAATTAATAGTACTTGTAAATTTTTTAATGTAATATATTATACTTTGAATTTATGACATTAATATACGTAGCTAAGATAATTTAATAAAAATAAGATTCTTCTATTTTATTTATATACTTTTTTTAATATATACGAAATGATCAAATGACTTAATTATTATGAAATAAATAAACTATAGTAGAATACTTTATTAGACTACTTATTTTTATTATCTTTCTTAAAAAAAAACTTTCCATGTTTGATATTTAATTTTATGTTAATTATTATTGTTTTGTGAAATTATATTTACTGGTTTCATAATTTATATGTAGAAATAAAAAAAAAATCCATATTATTACAATATTTATCTCTATTTTTTTTTAATATATATTCTATATTCTTGAATCATGTTTTTAGCGTTGACAGCTTTATTTATTTATTTTAAGTAGAAAGCCCTTAAGTCCGAGCTTGAAGACAAAATCAGAGCACTACAACTTTTTTTTTTCTCTCTAAATTTCACTGTAAAGAAGTGATAGGTAATGCCGAAAGTGATTGCCACTAAAATATTTTCTCTGTTTCTTACCTCTATTGTCCTTTTCAAAGTTTCATCTAAAAGCATAATAATCAACAAAAAAGTTCATATATACTATAATATAATTTTATAAATACATCACATAGAAATCAAACCTCAAATACAACTTTTTGCTATCGAGGCCTAGTCTATAAAAAGATATAAAAAAAGGGCACTAAAAAAATTTAACCTAAGACTAGAAAGTATAAGTTTTGCACATGGTCACATCCATGATTAAATAAACTATATTTACATTTACATTACCTACTTTGATCACAAGCGCACCACAATATATAAAAAATTTGAAAGCAAACAAATTAATCAACTCTTTGAATCAACAATAAATTTAATAAAATCACGATATACCATTATAATTTTAATAAAAATTATATTATACAATTTTAATTAAATTATGGTAGTATCGCAATTTCGTCAAATCTACCGTTATTTCATTATATATTTAGTAGTACACACCAAAAGAGGAACTATGTTGAGGCTCTTGAGCAAGATTTGAAGTAGGTGCCAATGAATCAAAGAAATTGGCCCAATTTTCATCTTCCTCATCTTCTAATTCATCTCCATTACTAATAATATTGCTCCATTGATTTGGAGGGTTCATTACAATTTCATCATTCTTAGCAAATCTTCCTCTAATACGTGGCCTACTGTCTGCCAATGTTTTCCTACAAACATACTGATTTCCAAAATAAAAACAAATTAATTTTTTATTTTACCAATTTTTTTTTAATGTACATGATTGCATCATTTTCATGACTAAATAGTATTGAGTGGAGCAATATAGAACTATATACAGTATATTGTGTTGGAGAGTAACACAACACTCCTAATTGCTTACTTTAGGAGTAATGGGTTACCAATAACCTCGTATAATAAGACAAAATATGAGACAATTTTTTATTTTTATGTTTGATATATCACAAATTTAGGGACATGTTGCAATACACTAACTCTTAACACTAAACTATAATCACAATTTGATATTTTCTGTGTGGCTAGCAAGACCCTATCATGCAAAAAACAAAATCAAGATCCAATTCTAACTTTCATTCAAAAATTACATCATGTTGAATATTGAAAGTATTAAAAAAGATAAATTGAGGATTTGTCAAACTTTTTACTGTTTCCCTTAACTTTCAACCTTAGATACGATTTTAGCAATAATATGGTGCAAACTTTCCCAATAATGATTTTCCTATTCACAAAGTTTTCTCCATTTGTCCGAGTTTCTCTTAAATCTCTCCATTTGCATTTTTAATACTTTATTTCTCTCAATTGGAAAAAAAAAATATTGGCATATTTTGAGAGAATATATAATTTTTTAAAATAAAAAGCATGTCACTTTTACAAAATATTGATTAATGTAGTTCTTAAATGTATTTTTTATTAGTCATTTTAATTTATAAAATTACCGTTAAAAGAGATATTAGAAGCCGCGTAAGTATGTTTATACTTATGATAAATTCAAAGACATTTAAGGATCAAATTCCACTACTCAAAATTTATGCATCATTCCATTTATACCAAAATTCAATATCTTTGTATATATAAAACTATATATATATATATATTGTACCCAAAAGATTATATATCTTTATAAAAAAATATTTAATTAGAGAAATAAATATATAATTATAAATAAAATAATTTAAATAAAAAAAAAGTCACACAATAATTTGATATTCTCATTATATAATGTGATAGATTATTATTATTATTATTATTATTATTGTTATTATATGATGATAACAACGTATAAGTAAAATTTATTAACATAGTTTTTAAGCCAAAAAGAAAAAAGAGAGAATAGATGAACCTTAATTTTCTTGGTGTAGTTCCTCTGGTTTCTCTTCCTTCTATATCTCTCAATCCTCATCTTCTTTTCCTGTGGACTGTAAGGACTTGCTGCTCTGTTAATTTCTTCAATTATCATGCTACTCTCTATTGACAAAGGACTATCTGATTGATGATAATGTTGTTGCATTCCATTCACCCTCTGTGCATATATGGACAACATTTATTAAAACAAAAACATGATTCATTTTATATATGGCCAATTCATATTAAATTTAACAAATTTAAATAAATAAATAAAAAAGAAGTACTTGTGGACTAAACATTATTTTTTAAATCATTTTATTGATTTAATAAAATAAATTTTATTGATAAATTATACTAAATTGAATTGTAAATCCTAATTGAGGTTTGTGGTTCTAACAGACCCTGCATGTTGTGATGCTATGATACTAATGTCTCTTTTTCTTTCTTGTATCAAGTGCTATTTTTCTTCTACATACATGCCATAATTCTCATATGTTTTTATGCTATTTTTTTCCTCACATGTGTGAACTTTTGTATAGAATGTTTACTGATTTTTCGAAAAATAAATCTTTATTGGTTAGTCAAGAAAAAATCCATATAATTACTGTTATGATTAAATTGCAGTTGAAGTTAATGTGAACTTTCTTATTTTAGTAAAATGTATATATATGAATGCAATTGATGCAACCATAATTATAGTTTCAATATTGTTAAAATACAACTTAAACCAAAAGAGAAAACTACACTAAAACAAATAATGCATAAAAAAATGTATGACGGGAAAAGTCAGTGTGAAATTAATTTTAATATGTTTATTATTTTTTTTAAGAACAATTATTTTGTTTTAAAGTATAAAATTTGAAATTTTTATCTATAAAATTAATTATTGCAAATTTATTATTCAAATCGCTTTTAATTGCCTCCTAAAATAAATTACTTTAGCTTCAAATCAATTTACAGAATCAGTTCTTTTACAAAATTTATAATTTAAATTAATTTTTTTCGCATAAATAAAACACACTAACCACAAAAATAAAAAATTGTATATTATTATTATTATTATTATTTTATACTACCCTAAATTAAAAATATAAAAAATTGCTAATTTTAATTTTTAATAAAGTAGATAACTTTTATAACATTTTTTTGTTTGTTTATATTTGATTTGTGATAGAGTATATAGAGAAAGATTATGTAAACGGAGAGGGGAACCTGAAGATCACCGGCACTGTAAACCCGCCGCACCGGACCATTCTCCTGATCAAGCAATTCGGCGATAAAAGGGTGATAGTGGGCCCCATCATTCTTTTGCAGTGAATGACTACTAATACTCCTCTGTATCAAACCATTCGAAACTCGTTGAGTTTCGTAACTCGCCAGCGAACTCGGTGACCCCATGTAACTAGTGCACCCACTGCTACAACTATTATAACTACCAGCAACAGCAGCAGCAGCATTATTGTAACTCGTTTCTGAGTTGAGTTGCGAGAGTGAGTCGAGAACCGAGTCAGACTCGTTGAAGGTAATTAGTTGGTTGGTGTTGTGTTGAAGAGGTGTAGTGGGGCAATGTAATGGTGACGTGTCAGTGGCGCGTGAGAAAGTGGTGTTAATGTTTGTATACATGGCGCGTGGTGGAGGTAGGATATGGGAAAGGAAGAAGTAAGAAGAAGAGAGTAAGTGAGTGAAGAGGAAAGGGGGGGGTAGTGATGAGTATTTAAGTACTTTTTTTGGTGCTTGAGATTGAGATGCATTGAACAAGACAAAATAAAAACAAAAACGAACAAATTTCACTTAAGGTGAGGCAGGACAGTGGAAAATGAAAGTTGAGAGTAAAAAGTCATGAAACGTCAAACGTAAATCTCATCATTATTTGATGGAAGAGTTGACTTTTTTTTTCTTTAATAAATAAAACATTTTTTTTAATCTAAATATCTATTTTTTTTTCTCAAAAAATATAACTAAATTGCTCTGTAAAATGTAAATTATCCTTTTTTTTTTCACATGCAAGTTTGCGTCTCCCGAATGCGATATGTATTAAATTTTTTTCTTCATTTTAATAATTAAATAATTATTAATTTAATTAATAAAAAATAATTAAAATATTTAAAAATATAATTATATTAATAAAATTAAAAAAATACATCAAATTTATTTGGGTTGATTAAATGTACCAAAATAAAGGTGTCTATAATATTTTTTATATAAAATAGCATCACAATACATTATGAACTTAATTTTATTTTGTTAAGGACGTAGACTTTCTCCTATTTTTTTGGAGGATCAATTGTTAAAAAAATACAATAAGAGAAAGTTGTTAACATAATACAATTGTGTTGCTATTTTATCTATAAAATATTAAAGACGGAATACATTATTTGTACTATTTATTTTTATATATCTAATTAATTGCATTAATTTTTTTTAATTTAATATATTTTATTTGATTTTATATAGATATTTTAATTATTTTTTATTAATTAAATTAACAATTATATAATTATTAAAATAAAAAAATAAAATTAAACTTAGTATATGATTGAATCTCGAATATGCAACCTCTTATTGCATACAAAAAATAAAAATTATCTTTCAATTAGTCACACCCCATTCGATCTATTATCTAAAAAATAAGACAATTTAATATAATTTTGATATTTATATTAAAAAATTCAAATAAAATTAGGAGTATAGACTAAGAAAAAAAATATTAATATTTTTTTTAAGTCATACAAAAACCTCACAAAATTATATAAGATTCTTTATAGGTTGTAGAACGACGTATTTAGTTAACATTTTTTTTTTAAACTCACAAAATTTAAAAGTAGTGAACAATTTTGAGATGTAAATAATTGTTAATAATAATAACATAACATTTGAATTAAAATTGACTTATAAATCAAAAGAAATATGATTATTTTAAATATCGTTTTCGTGTAGCACTGCACCACTTTAAGAACTAACTATACGTTTATCTGAATATTGATGATTCTCTCAAATATGACAAATCATTGTCACCTTGTTGTTTTGTGTTATCTGAATATGATGAACCAAACACCTATTGAATTACAACTTTTGAGCTTCTATGAGATGAGTTTTGCTTCTTCATGTTTTTTTTCTTATGTGATTTAGAAATCACACGAGTAAATTCATATTCATATGATTTTTTCTATCACTAAACAGGTTCTCGTGTGTCACTATTAACCTTTATAATATTAGGTGAAGTCCCACCAACCTCTTGATTAACCTCCACAAACATTATAATCAAGCAGATTATTATCACTACAGTCCCATATCGCAACATTATTATAGACTTTTAGATAATGACAACATCATTAGTTCCAAACTCCTTATCTTTTAAGGGAGGTTTGTTTTTTAAGAGTCATGTATCTACTCACAACTCGTTTATGATGTATTAGCATCCAAAGTCAACTATTCCTTTTCAATATTGGTCAAATTATAACTACAAATAGCAAAAGAATGATCAATCAAGTGACAATGAAAACAAAAGAGAGGAATATTTTCATATTAAACATTAACAAGAAAAACATATATTTTCTTTCTACTAAATTTTATCTTAATTTTTGCAAATAAATTAATATCATTCAAAGACAATTAGCAATAGAAAAAATAATTTTAGACCGCCAACATTTATGATTCGATTTTAAAAAACAATATAAGTGAATTCGATTTTAGATTCCTAAAAAATTATTCCCCATCTTTCCAAAAGAACTCCATAATTTTAACAACTTGTCATGCAAATCATTCAATTGAATAGGCGAATCACCCTTATACAATAACAACCTACCATGTAGATTAGGGGTGTTCAAAAAAAATTAAAAACTGAATCAAACTGAACTGATTCTAAACTGAACTGATTTATAAAAATTAAGAACCGAACTATTTTCGAACTGATTTTTTAAAACTAGAATTGAACCAGTTTTCAGTTCAAAACAACCGAACCGGTTTTTATTTCAAAAAATTTGAATCGAATTTGTTTTTTTAGAAGTAATTAGGGGTAATTATGTAAATTTTTGCTTATATAAACAAAAAAAATAAGTTAAACCGATTCAATTCGTTTCAAAATAATAAACCGGTTCACCAATTTGTAAAACAGTTCGATTCAGTTTTTTGAACTGAAAACCGATTCAGATCGATTTTTCCAAACTGAAAACCAGTTCAATTCAATTTCCAAACAATTTTAGTTTATAATTGAACTTTGTCCACCCCTAAATTGTAAATGATATTTGCAATTTTCCAACCCTGTCTTATATTCTTCCTCATGAATTTTTATAGCAAACTCATCTCCTTTAAGGCTCGGTTTAGCTAACTGACTTTGAAATATTAAGAAATTTTTACAGCTTGTACAAAAGATTTTACCGGAAGAGACAAACAAGAGTTTGAAGGCTTTCCTTTTAGCACGGTTGAATTTTTCTTTAACTGCACATTGCACATGATCGGTTGTATTCTTCACGTAATCACTCACACAATCTTGCACATCGCCTGCACTCCCTGTACAAATTAGCACGTTGGCTTTTACAATACCATTCATTTGTAAAAAAATTATTTTGTTATTCATTAATTTAAAGATTAACATTAAATAGGTTTTGTATCTTTATAGTTATGATATGTTTCATTTTTAGTTTTTTTTTTTTTTAAATTTCTTCAAACGTTTGTTAAAGGACAATTTAATTTGATTGATATGATATAATAGAAATATATTTGTGATAAGAAACAGACAGAGATAATGTATGATATGAACATGATAAAAAAATGTAATGTATTTAATGTAAACATGATAATAAATATTATAATATTAATTTACTATATTTAGTGTTTAATAAAAAATAATCAAATGATATGATATATATTGTAATAGAATAAAAAATTTATCTTTGTAATTTATTTAATTTTTTTTTTCTTTTAAAATAACATGCATATTTTTTTATGAAAAAACAAAAAATACTAAAAGAAATATAAATACTTTATGAAGTAATTTATATACTTGAAAAAATTGTTTATGCTACTAAAAACATATATTATTAATGAGCAAAAATTATATATTATTAATGATAAAAAAAATATTATTTATGAGCAAAAAAACATATATTGTGAACAAATATTTCAAAATATAAAATAAATCAAAAAATCATTTGTTTCAATATGCAAGATTCCAATTTAATGAACAAAAGTTACAACATAGAAAACAAAATACAAAATCATTCGCTCCGATATAATTAACAAATATTCCAAAATAATATCAATGATAACTAAACTAATAATAAATAATCAAACTATATATGTCTATTAGCAAAACCACTCATTTCATGTTTCTATCGTTAAGTTTTAATTTTGCGGTTGTGCTTCAATATTTATATCTAACGATTCTCGGTAGTTATTTCTCTTCTAATAAATTAATGACAACAAACATTTACATGTAAATTTAAATCTTAATTTGATAGAAATAGCGACTCCTAATAAATCCAACACAACATCAATAATTATAAAATCAACACAACATCAACAATAGAAAACAATCATAAAATCAAAGAAAGTCAAAAAATTATTTTATCAACACAGTAAGAACAAGTGAGGGTGGAGGGAGAGGTACAGGAACACATACGAGTGAAGGTGGAGAGGGAGATAGAAATCTGAGCAGTAAAGGGAAAGAACAATGAAAAAATATTTCCGAACATTTATCAGCTTGGAAAATATTATTTCAAGCTAGCTTAAACTAAGGATTAAGAAATAAGGCAAGTAGAGTATCATTACGAAATTTGATTATTGTATCCTAAGGCCAAGGCCAAAGTAGGATATGATTAAAAAATTTGATTAATATATTCAATTAGATTGATGCATCAAACAATTTTAAGTAAACTCGTGTGTATTGTGTGTATGCATGTTTAGAACATTGTAAACATCACTCTCCGTTAAATATAAGACGTCCAACCTGACCATATCGATATTTAATCAAAGGATTTTTAATCAAAAGATTTTTACTCTTTTAGTGCTTCAAAATTCATATTTTGTTAAAAATTTACAAGCTTTTAAAGGGGAATTTCTTTTAATGTTTTAAACATGTATGTAAAAAATCATTCAATAATTTAAATAATACACATAAGTTTACTTAAAAGTAAATATCAAAATTATTTGATAGAAAATATCTGAGGAGTCGTTATTTGAAAACAAAATTAGAAGAAATAAAAATGAAATATGACATATTTATATAGACTTAAAATTTATTTAACTCTTAAAATATTTTTTTGTTTGTATTTTGTCTATTACAATGAAAATCACTATTTTAAAAAAAAAATTATTTA
>JBBPBS010001017.1:18333011-18355287 GCA_037974835.1 Cicer judaicum
TATTTTGCTTTCATAGTATCGGTACCCAACAAAACTTATAGGTATTAAAAAATTTACTTTTTTTTCCATAAATTTTTAATTATTTTTTTTAGCATTAAAACCATTTATATCTCTAAAAAAAAATACCATTTTACAAAACCAGGCCCCATCAAACATAAATAGAGTCTTAAGATGAACTTTAATATGAAGTATATTTCTTATGATAATATGGGGTATTTTAAAACTTATAATAGTATTTTAATAAAATTATTTATTAAATTAATATAATTAATTTTGTAAAATATTTATTTTTAATTTGATAGTAAAGTAAATTGATTTAGTATTTGTTGAGATAATATTTATTTTAAATAAGATTTTAACAGTTTCACTTTGAAAAATATTAAAGTACAAGATAATTCCATTAAATACAAATTTTATTTTTCTGGAGACATTTTTATAAAGTAATACTTTTTTGGATGCCTTTTGTTAAGTTTATGTTTCATATATGTGGAGATTTAAAACAAGTTTTTTTTAGTAGTTTTACGCTTTGGGTCGACCTTGCATGCGTGAGAGACGCTTTTATTATACATCTAAATCTCTAAATATATAAAAAAAATACAAAGGTTACGTACAATGAGAGAAATTAGACTCAAATCATTTAAATAAAGACTCATATTCAAATCATATTTATGACACTAGTGTAAAAAACTCATACTATACACATATTAATATTGTCTATACAAATCTTTATGTTTAAAAAATTATTATTACAAAGTATATTTTTTATTGTTATTAATAATTTTGTTTAAACCTCTATTTTAAACTAGTTGAGCTATATACATCTCCTATTTAAAAACATATTGATTATGATTTAACATAATTAATATATTTCAATATTGTTGTTATTGATCAGTTATTACAATGTAGATAGATTTTATATATATATATATATATATATATATATATATATATATTGCTCATGCTCATAATTTCTCTATCGGTGAAAGCTTGGTCTCTTAAATCTCATCTTGTTTCTTCATTCATATCACATTCATTAATGACTTTCTTTTGTACATACATGTATTGTTTTCCCCTATTTAGCTTGATTGCTAGATTTTCTTTTTCCTTTTCTATCTTGGGATTGCAACGTGTTCTTGCCACTTGTTACTTGTCAATGCGTTAATTTATCTTTTACTTATGTGAAATAGTTTAATTTTGTTGTGATTGTCTATTAAGAACATTTTTTCTCAATATATCACTGCATCAATTTTGGCTTTGTATTGAGTTGTTGTGTCTATACCATTACATTTGTATTTTGTATATATGTAAGCATCATATCATAAAAAAAAACTTATTGTCTTATGTTAGCATGTTATATTTGTTTAGCTTTGCTAGCTAGTTCATCATTCCTAAATTTATAAGGTTGTATTTTGTCAAATACTCATGCTTATACGGTCCAATAAATCATTAATATGTGTCATGATCAGTATAGTATTGTGTAGACAGTAGTTTGAATTAAATAATCCACATTGTAATTGTCTTGACATATTGTCAAACAATCTAAAACTATTTCTATTTATATTCACAATTATGTTAAAGAGATTCTGTGTCTTACAATACATGTGGTAATTGCTAATAAATAAATTTGGTAAATATAAATATTTTAAGGACAACTTTTTACCAAGCAGTATGTCGTGGCTTTTAAGCATTTGTACACAAGTTTTTAAAAAATAAAAACAAAATAATTATTTAAAAGTATCTTCAACGTTTTTTTTTAATTAAATCATATTTTCTGACTTTGTGGTAGTCAATACTCTCATAATGATATCAACAGAATTTTGAGACGACATATACTCTCACAAAATCATAATTTTGAAACACTTTGAGGATTTAGACCACCACAAAGTATGACTATTGCAGTCTGTGAGGGTATCGTCTATCACAAAACATCTTTTTCTCATTTTTTATTTTTACATTCTCTATAAAATTTTTCTTTACCTTCTCTACAAATATTTTTCTCCAACTTTTCTCTCTATCTTCCCTGTTGAGTTTTGATAAGTCTTTATTTTATATTTTTTAATGTTATTATTTTATTTGAAGTTATTAATTTAATAAATATTATTTAATTTTTATTTTAAAAATGGTGTTATTGTGTTGATTGCGAAGAATTATTATTTGTTCATAAACTTCAAGTCAAACACTACCTTGCATCAAGTTAGTATGTAATGCATTTTAAGTATAAATTAGTAATTTATGTAAGTAATATTAAAAAAAAGTTATATGGTTATAAATTATTTTTAGAACGTTAATATTTTATTTTAGAATGTAGAATATATTATTTTTAAAATTGGTTATAATATTATTTTTAAACTTTAATGTTAGAAATATTTATTAAAAAAAGTACTAGTAAAATATTTAAATTGTAAAATTTATACTCCAATTAAAATGTAGTTACTTTTTAAATTGTTGATGAAGTCTTGAAGATGAAATGTAATTTCAAACCATGTCATTGCCAACATTAATTAATAATAATTTAGAGGAACTTTCAAATAATGATGGACAAAATAGAGTTAGTGATAAGAGAAATAACTATGATGATTGATGTATTCGAATAATATTTTCTATTTTTATTTTAGGTTTGTATGAATATATTATACATTACTATTTAATTATGGTGTGTTTTATTTTTGGTTTGTATGATATAATCTATTAATTTTTGAATGTTTTATTTTTTGGGTAGTTAATATCTTAATTAATATTAAAATTATATTTTTATTTTTATATATAATATTTTATTTAAATTTATATTTTCAATTTTTAAATTATATTAATATTAATTTTTTATAAAACTTTTTTTTTAATAAACTTACCCATTTGTGGTGGCCACAAATGGGACAATTTGTGGTGGTCTAAACCTTCACAAGCTGTGTTTTTCTTTTTCTTTTCAGTTTCATCATTTGTGCCAGTCTAAACCCTCACAAAAGGGATAATTTGTGGTGGTCTTAGCCACATAAATTGTGGATTTGATCAGCTTTATCATTTGTGGTGGCTTAAGCCCTCGCAAATTTGTGGCGGACTTTTCTGTCACAAATTGAGGGTTTTATATCCCTCACAAATACTAAAATAAAAATAAAAATTGTGGTCGTTTTAATTGCCACAAAATTTTGTGACCGAATTATTTGTGGTTGCTTTAAATTGTCACAAATGTGCATGTTGTGGTTGTTTTTCCTCATTTGTGAGAGCTGTTGACTATCACAAATAAAAGATTTTCTTGTAGTGAATACAATACAAAAGACATATGTGTATACCTCAAAATTATTTAAGTTGTGAGAAGATAACAACCTACACATCAGTTAAGAGTGAGTTGATGACTCGCTAGTCAATAATGAATAAAATTATGTGGAACAAATAATTGGACCTCTAAGGCTCATTTCCTTGTTTATAGTTCAATAGAACAAAACAACATATAAAATAGGAGGCAATTAGAAAAGTTAGGAGCATGTGAAATATGGGGTGCTATGTACACACGAAAACAATCATATATTTACACACTACTTGTTAATTTTGCCTAATCACGACTAAGTCTTTGTGGGCCACATTCATGGTTAATAGGATTACTTACTCTATCATTTTGTCTATAAATATTGCTTGTATATAACATTTTAAACACACAATCAATCGAACAAATTATTTTTCAACATTTTTTTCTTTACCTTTCAACATTTGTTTAGCTATGTTTTTCCTGGGTTAGTAGTTCTAAAAAATTCATATCATCGTACTTTACACTATTTAAAGAAGTTAAATAACACACAACCAAGGAACATAGTTTTTTCTTAGATGTAATTGCTTAAAGAAAATTAAATTATCTTTCTTATCCCTAAATCAATAAGCTAACCCTTAAGTTAGACAACAAACACAAATAAGATATTGGTTTGATGTTTTCATGATCTCGTATAATTTTTTTCAATATCTCTATTATAAATTGCAGTTTTTTTTTTCTGAACAAAATTTACGATGATGAAACATTTTTTTAGTTCAAAGTAAAAAATACTTTAAAATTCCATAAACATTTGTACATAAATTTATATTTGCTTTTCTCCAACAATATCTAAAGAGATTTAATTTGTAATTTATCTTATTGAATACATACTTTTTTTTTTTTTACTATTAAACTAAACTACTAAAGTTATGAGTAATATATTTTGCTACGTGGTCCAAACTTGTGCCCATATTATGACTACTAAATATTGCCTCCCAAACGTCATGAAATAGTACCCAACTTGCATTTGGTCCCACCACTTTACTCCACACACTTCCTTGTGAGAATAGACGAGCAGCTCCCATTTATAAATTAATTAAGCGAGAGATTCAAAACAATCATCATTCCTAGTTAGCCTCTTTGAACAATTAATTATATATCAGATTTTTAACATGTGGAGGTCATTTTTCTCGTCATGATGATGGTTAGAAAATATAGTAATCATAGGTTTGCCAAATTAAGAAGTATGTATAATGATGTTAAAATTGACAATTAAACTTTTCCTATTTAATACCTACCTAATTAAGTTTTCATACGATGTAAGTCAATGATTTAAGCATAGGTCTAAAAAAGAGATTCCAGGTTTAAATTCAGAAAATTTACTTAACTATTAAATTTTTTTATTAATATTTATTGTCTAAATAAAGATATAGATCTCAAGATAGGATAAAAATTTGTGTGAATCCATGAACTCTTATGTATACAAGTCCAAATAGAGTTTGTCCTAAAGATAATTAATATATTCACTCACCAAATTTCTTTTAACTTTTATATATATATATATATTAGACATAATTATTCTAGTAGTCTTTTAATTTTAATTTTATTTTAAGTAATATTTTGGTTATTTACTTTTTTCTTTTTTCGATTTTATTTTTATTTAATTTTAAGTAATAATTTGATCTTTTATGATTTAAAATGTCAACAATGTTATTATTTTTTTACAAAAATATAAAAAAATTCATTAAAATTTTCAAACAAAATCTATAAAATTAATTATCATCTTCAATATAAAATTAAATTTTATAAAATTCATAACTCAGATTTTCAAATAAACTCGTATTTTTATTCTTTATTTGATGTTGTTGGAGATAGAAATACGAGTTTATTTGAATATTTGAGTTATGCATTTGATGAATATATTAAGTTTTTTGAAATTGGTATTGAACTTTATGGATTCTATTTAAAGATTTTAATGAATTTTCTAAATTTATATAAAAAAAGGATAATATTGATGATATTTTAAGATATAAACGATCAAATGGTTACTTAAAATTAAATAAAAAATCAAATAAAAATAAATAAAAATAGAAAACTAAATTGTTATATGAAATTAACACAATGGACCATTAAAACAATTATACATATATATTATTTATTAGATGACACTCCTCAATACCTTATTCATTTGAGAGTCTAACGTTCTCACCACTCCATGATACTTCGTTCAACAATATTTTACTTAAATTCCTTATTGATAACTGTAAGACAATAATCTATTTTTATTATTGTTCTGTTAAATCACAATCTTAAAGTATATATATATATATATATCCAATAATCTTCATGTGCAACTTGAGCCATTGCATATAATTCCAAAATTATTGGACTTTAATTTTTTTTTTATAGTATATCCTGTATTGATTAAAAAAATTTATAGAATCAAATAAACATTTAAGTTCAGTAAGATTTAATTTATTGTAGAGGAAATAATTTATTGCATCATAATTTATTAGGTTCAACAAGAATTTTTAGTTAAGGAATGAGTTCACAAAGAAAAAATGTCATAGGATTAAAAAAAAACTATTTGGATATAAAAATATGATTAAGAATGTTGTTATTTTGTTTTTCGTTTTATATGATATTTAATAGTATCTTTAAAAGTTATGAAATGTGGTTAAGAAGTTATGATTATTTTCTTTTAAAATATGATTATTTGGTAGTATATTTGAAAGTTATGAATTTATCTCAAAAAATATTAAAAAATAGTTAGAAGATTAGTATTAGCTTAAAGTTATATTAAGATGTTATTTATAATTTATTTATTTTGCTGAATTTAAATAAAATAGTTTATATTTTTAATATTTCATTAAATAAAAATATAATATTTTGAAATAATTTATAATAATAAATATTAAATTTTTTAATTAGAGATTCAATTATTTAGATTTAAATAGGATCTCTCACAAAATAAGACAACCCCGTATATATATAATCACTACCTCAAAAATTGAAAATTCCCTACTTTTAATGTACATTATTAGTCAACTACTCAAACATTATGCGCAAACGCTATATTACCCTACAACAGCGTTTTTTTCACAGCGCTTGTCAAAAAACTATTGGAAATGATGGACAATAAATAGTATTGATAATGGAATTAAATGTTGTGAATTGAAAAATGTGAAGTCCCACATAGGAGGGAATACACACTTTAAGAGCATTTATAAGTTGTAAGTATGATACTTGGGTTGGGCTCCAAGGGGCACCGCAATTTTGTGAAGGAGGGAGAACGCAAGCAAATGGACCACCACACGCGCGCCGCTGTCGTCCGTCCGGTTTGGCCCGGTTTGGCCCGGCTTGGCTTGGTTTAATTATTTTTAAACATATGAAAATTAATTATTTATTTTTAATTAATTAAATGCTTGCTTCCTTCACAAGATAGTGCATTAATTACGAGATATCCCTACACCGAGTCAAATATCAATAATCTGATCCAATCAAAGCCCTAAACAGACTAATCTTTTGTTTTGCCCGGTCAAAACCCTAAAGCTAAGTCTTTTCCATGTTTCCCACGTTTTCTTTGTTGCCCGGTCAAGAAGTAATGGTCAAATCACGTTTCCTAATTCTGAGGTATAGTCAAATCACGTTTCCTATTTTTTAGCGCACTTCTTGTGGTCAGCTGATGGACCTCGTGCTTAATGGATCCCTCAGATTTCTCAGATCCAGTTGCTGAACTCCTCTATAAATAGAGAGTTCACCTCAGTTGGAAAAGCACACCAAAAGCTGTCCGTATCTGAGGCTTTTCTCACTTCTTCTTCTTCTTCTTCTTCTTCTTCTTCTTCTTCTTCTTCTTCTTCTTCTTCTTCTTCTTCTTCTTCTTCTTCTTCTTCTTCTTCTTCTTCTTCTTCTTCTTCTTCTTCTTCTTCTTCTTCTTCTTCTTCTTCTTCTTCTTCTTCTTCTTCTTCTTCTTCTTCTTCTTCTTCTTCTTCTTCTTCTTCTTCTTCTTCTTCTTCTTCTTCTTCTTCTTCTTCTTCTTCTTCTTCTTCTTCTTCTTCTTCTTCTTCTTCTTCTTCTTCTTCTTCTTCTTCTTCTTCTTCTTCTTCTTCTTCTTCTTCTTCTTCTTCTTCTTCTTCTTCTTCTTCTTCTTCTTCTTCTTCTTCTTCTTCTTCTTCTTCTTCTTCTTCTTCTTCTTCTTCTTCTTCTTCTTCTATTTTCTTGAGTAGCCTTCGTGCTATATTACGAGTGTTAGTCATTCGACTGCCATACAGAGAGTGTAATTCGAGATCGATTTTCTACAGTGCAGTAGAAATCCGTTACAGAGTATTTGGGCTGTTTTATCCTGGGGACTTCGTGGTTGATAGTCTGCCTTGCACAATTTAGGCAGTACCTCGAAATGTCTTAAAGAGAGCGACCTAGTCCGCGACTCAACCCAGTAATTTTTATCGGTGGCATTGTTATTTTTAAAAATAAATTTTTGAAACAACAATTTTAAGACAGTTCCGACAGCAATACTGCTCGACAGGTTTGGGATGCTTTAAAGAAGAAATATGATACTGAGGAAGCCGGAGCTAAAAAGTATGCTGTGAGCCGCTACCTCAAATATCAAATGACAGATGACAGATCAGTGGAAGCACAGTCTCATGAAATCCAGAAAATAGCACACGAGATTATCACTGAAGGTATGTTCCTTGATGAACAATTTCAAATTGCTGTTATTATTGACAAACTGCCCCTGCTTGGAAAGAATTCAAAAATTCTCTTAGGCACAAAACCAAAGATTTTTCACTAGAAAGCTTGATAACTCGCCTTAGAATTGAGGAGGAATCTCGTAAGCAAGACCAGAAAGATGAAGTTCTTTTTGTGGCAACTAAGAAGAAAAAGAAATTTATCGGAGCAGTGCTGAAGCCAAACGACAAACCACTAAAGAATTAACATCGCTCTTCTAAGAACAACAACAAGAATGGGAACCCTTCTAAGGTCCCTACTGCCAGACAGCAACCACCTCCTAGAAATGGCCCTCTCCCATTTACTTGTTTCAATTGTGGGAAAGAGGGTCATATGGCACGCAAGTGCAGGAATAAGCCAGACCCTGCAAATCAGGCTAACTTGACAAAAGAGAAATTCATTGCTATGATAACTGAGATCAACCTTGTAGGTGGATCAGATGGATGGTGGATAGACACTGGAGCCTCTCGCCATGTCTGTTATGATCGTGCTATGTTTAAAACATACACTGATGCTGAAGATAAGAAAGTGCTGTTGGGAGATTCCCACACCACTAATGTTGTTGGTATAGGAGATGTGGAACTAACATTCACATCTGGAAAAACCTTAATTCTGAAGGATGTCATGCACACTCCAGAAATAAGGAACAATCTGGTTTCTGGTTTTCTTCTCAATAAGGCAGGGTTTACTCAATCTATAGTGGCAGATTTGTACACCATTTCTAAAAATGGTATTTTTGTAGGGAAAGGGTACGCCACTGATGGCATATTTAAATTAAATGTTGAATTGAATAAAATATCTCCTTCTGCTTACATGTTGTGTGATTTTAATATTTGGCATGCTAGACTTTGTCATATGAACAAAAATGTGATTTCAAATTTAAGTAATTTAGGTTTAATTCCAAAGTTATCCCCAAAAGATTTCGAAAAATGTGATTTTTGTAGTCAAGCTAAAATAACAAAGAAATCACATAAATCAGTAATTAGAGAATCTGAACCCCTAGAATTAATACATTCTGATATATGTGAAATTGATGGAACATTGACTAGAAATGGAAAACGTTATTTCATAACTTTTATTGACAATTGCTCTGATTTTACTTTTGTATATCTGATGAAAAATAAAAGTGAAGCGCTTGACATGTTTAAAATCTTTGTGAATGAAATTGAAAATCAATTTAATAAAAAGATCAAGAAGTTTCGTAGTGATAGAGGAACAGAGTATGATTCTAGTTTGTTTAATGAATTTTACAAAACCCATGGAATTATACATGAAACTACTGCATCATATTCACATGAAATGAATGGTAAAGCTGAAAGAAAGAATAGGACTCTTACTGAATTAGTTGTTGCTATAATGCTTAATTCTGGTGCTGCATCTCACTGGTGGGGGGAAATTATTTTGACTGTTTGCTACGTTTTGAATAGAGTTCCAAAATCTAAAAGCAAAACATCTCCTTATGAGATAATGAAGAAAAGACAGCCCAACTTGTCTTATCTTCGAACATGGGGTTGTCTGGCCTATGTCAGAATCCCCGATCCTAAGTGAATTAAACTTGCAAGTAGAGCATATGAATATGTATTCATAGGATATGCTGTGAACAGTAAAGCATATAGGTTTTATGACCTAAATGCGAAGGTGATCATAGAGTCAAACGATGTTGACTTCTACGAAAATAAATTCCCTTTTAAATCGAGAAATAGTGGGGGCAGCGAACCCAGTCAAGTCCCGATGATAAGAAGCACTGAAAGCAACAAACAAGACGAAACAGAACCTCGAAGGAGTAAGAGAGTAAGAGTTGCTAAAGATTATGGACCAGAGTATATGGCATATAATCTAGAAGAGGATCCTGCTAATCTTAAAGAAGCTCTGTCATATTTGGATGCAGATTTATGGCAAGAAGCTATAAATGATGAAATGGATTCTCTAGAGTCTAACAAGACCTGGCATTTAGTAGACTTGCCTCCTGGATGCAAACCTATAGGTTGTAAATGGATTTTGAAAAAGAAACTAAAACCCGATGGATCTATTGATAAATTCAAGGCACGCCTTGTAGCCAAAGGTTTTAGACAAAGAGAAAATATAGATTTCTTCGACACTTTTTCACCAGTCACTAGGCTAATATCCATTAGGGTGCTAATATCACTTGCGGCAATACATAACTTGGTGATACACCAGATGGATGTTAAAACAACATTTTTAAATGGTGACTTGGAAGAAGAAATTTATATGGAACAACCTGAAAGTTTTGTAATTCATGGACAAGAAAACAAGGTCTGTAAGTTAGATAAATCTCTGTATGGTCTTAAACAAGCTCCAAAACAATGGCATGAAAATTTTGATAATTTAATCATGACGAATGAGTTCAAAGTGAATGAAAGTGACAAATGCATATATTACAAATATGAAAATAAAATTTGCACTATCATATGTCTCTATGTAGACGACTTACTCATATTTGGATCAAACATTCATGCTGTAAATAAAGTGAAATCATTGTTAAGTAATAACTTTGATATGAAAGACCTTGGAGAAGCAAGTGTAATCCTTGGAATTAAGATTACTAGGTCAGAAAATGGAATTTCTTTGGATCAATCTCACTACATTGAAAAGATCCTAAAGAAATATAATTACTTTGACTGTAAACCTGCTTGCACACCATATGATCAAAGTGTGAAACTTTTCAAGAACTCTGGTGAAGGTGTTAGACAAACTGAATATGCAAGCGTCATTGGCAGCCTCAGGTATGCCACTGATTGCACTAGACCCGACATAGCCTATGTCGTTGGATTATTGTGCAGGTTTACTAGCAGACCTAGTATAGAGTATTGGCACGCTATTGAAAGAGTCATGATATATCTTAAAAGAACCATGAGTCTCGGATTACACTACCAAAGATTTCGTGCCGTCCTTGAAGGATACAACGATGCTAATTGGAACACTCTATCAGATGACTCCAAAGCAACCACTGGCTATATATTCAATATAGCCGGTGGTGCTGTGTCGTGGAAATCAAAGAAACAAACTATATTGGCTCATTCCACTATGGAATCTGAAATGATAGCACTAGCTACTGCTAGTGAAGAAGCAAGCTGGTTGAGATGCTTGTTAGCAGAGATCCCTTTGTGGGAAAAACCATTGCCAGCTGTGTTGATCCACTGCGATAGTACCGCGGCTATTGCAAAAATTGAGAATCGTTATTACAACGGTAAAAGAAGACAAATTCGTCGTAAGCACATCACAATTAGAGAATTACTTTCTAAAGGAGCTGTTATAGTGGATCATGTACGCACTGATGATAATCTAGCAGATCATTTGACGAAAAAATTAGCTAGAGAGAAAGTCCTAAATACATCCAAAAGGATAGAACTATTGCCTATAGATTGATGAGTCACCTGTGATGGTAACCCGACCTAAAAGACTGGAGATCTCAAGAATTAGGTTCAATGGGTAATAACATGCTATATAATATATAAAGAAAGCATGAGTCCTGAAGCGATGAAAGGATGAGATAATAGAAACTCTTAATGAGATCTATACTCTATGTGGAGTGGAGTGCCTAGCTACAGGAGTACTCTTGATAGACTCACATATGTGAATGTTGAAGTGGGGGCCGCTTCCTATGGAATTTTAAGGTAGAATTCCTAGAGCGTTCACTATACTGGGATACACGTGCATGACCTTAAATGCACGGGCTTTTGAGAATACACCCAATGAAAAGGTTATGTGTGGGTTTGATGTCAGAGATAGAGTTCAAGACTACAAATCACTCTTGTTGAATCTGAATCTTACTTGCTACGCAAAGGTTCAAGTCGAAAGACACCTTTGTTTATGCATAATCTTATAGAAGCGTCTGACGCTATTCAAGAACCTATTTTTAAATTCAAGTGGGGGATTGTTGGAAATGATGGACAATAAATGGTATTGATAATGGAATTAAATGTTGTGAATTGAAAAATGTGAAGTCCCACATAGGAGGGAATACACACTTTAAGAGCATTTATAAGGTGTAGGTATGACACTTGGGTTGGGCCCCAAGGGGCACCGCAATTTTGTGAAAGGAGGGAGAACGCAAGCAAATGGACCACCACACGCGCGCCGCTGCCGTCCGTCCGTCCGGCCGGCCCGGCTTGGTTTGGTTTGGTATTTTTAAACATATGAAAATTAATTATTTATTTTTAATTAATTAAATGTTTGCTTCCTTTACAAGATAGTGCATTAATTACGAGATTGCCCTACACCGAGTCAAACATCAATAATCTGATCCAGTCAAAGCCCTAAATAGACTAATATTTTGTTTTGCCCGGTCAAAACCCTAAAACTGAGTCTTTCCCATGTTTCCCACGTTTTCTTTGTTGCCCGGTCAAGAAGTAATGGTCAAATCACGTTTCCTAATTCTGTGGTATAGTCAAATCACGTTTCCTATTTTTTAGCACACTTCTTGTGGTCAGCTGATGGACCTCATGCTTAATGGATCCCTCAGATTTCTCAGATCCAGTTGTTGAACTCCTCTATAAATAGAGAGTTCACCTCAGTTGGAAAAGCACACCAAAAGCTGTCCGTATCTGAGGCTTTTCTCACTTCTTCTTCTTCTTCTTCTTCTTCTTCTTCTTCTTCTTCTTCTTCTTCTTCTTCTTCTTCTTCTTCTTCTTCTTCTTCTTCTTCTTCTTCTTCTTCTTCTTCTTCTTCTTCTTCTTCTTCTTCTTCTTCTTCTTCTTCTTCTTCTTCTTCTTCTTCTTCTTCTTCTTCTTCTTCTTCTTCTTCTTCTTCTTCTTCTTCTTCTTCTTCTTCTTCTTCTTCTTCTTCTTCTTCTTCTTCTTCTTCTTCTTCTTCTTCTTCTTCTTCTTCTTCTTCTTCTTCTTCTTCTTCTTCTTCTTCTTCTTCTTCTTCTTCTTCTTCTTCTTCTTCTTCTTCTTCTTCTTCTTCTTCTTCTTCTTCTTCTTCTTCTTCTTCTTCTTCTTCTTCTTCTTCTTCTTCTTCTATTTTCTTGAGTAGCCTTCGTGCTATATTACGAGTGTTAGTCATTCGACTGCCATACAGAGAGTGTAATTCGAGATCGATTTTCTACAGTGCAGTAGAAATCCGTTACAGAGTATCTGAGCTGTTTTATCCTGGGGACTTCGTGGTTGATAGTCTGCCTTGCACAATTTAAGCAGTGCCTCGAAACGTCTTAAAGAGAGCGACCTAGTCCGCGACTCAACCCAGTAATTTTTATCGGTGACATTGTTATTTTTAAAAATAATTTTTTAAAACAACAAAAACGCTGTAAAAGGCTCCATTATTTTTAAAATATATTTATAACAACGCTTGTATTTAACAAACGCTGTAAAAAAAAACACTATTAAATATTATTTATAGCGTAATATACGACAACATTCCAATAATTAGAGAAATAATGTCCTTGTAGTATCGTCTAGCATATATGGATACTCTCTTTTAAATTAGAGCACAGATATTTATCATATTCAACTTGTCAATTGCACAATAGAACATCTTGGTTGAAATAGTTGGCTTTCTGATTGGACAAATGAAAATTGTATAATTTTCTGGTCCTGGCTCCGTTTGATGATGTGGCAATCAACTTCCACATGTTTAGTGGGATCATGTTTTAATAGATATTGTGCAATTTCCATGGTTCATTCAAAATATCTACATTATTATTATTATTATTATTATTATTATTATTATTATTATTATTATTATTATTATTATTATTATTATTATTATTATTATTATTATTATTATCTTCTTCATTAATAAAAAAAATTAGACTTACGGTTAATTTGAACAAATATTAGATTCGACTTCAAAGATTGTAAGAGGACATAATATATATATATATATATATATATATAAACTATGAAATCTCAATAAAAACTAATCATTTGATTGTCTTTAACTATATATGAGAATATTTTTATAGTTGTATTATAAGAGAGAGATTTTGGTTGAGTTTAGTAGTTTACTTTGTAATTATGTCTTATTTTATTATTAATTAATAAAATATTATTTTTGTGTAAAAAATATTCTTATATTTCTTGAAATTCACTTATAGTTAAATATACATAACTAAAAAAAATTAGATTTTTTTTACTGTGAAATTCACTTATAGTTAAATATACGTAACTAAAAAAAGTATTTTTGATCAACATTGTTAGACTTAATAACATGTTATGTGTCTGAACACGTGACTTCGCAGTTGTGTGTGAATTTATTTATCAATATATCTACAGAAGGAAAAAAAACATATTTGAGCTATAGCGAGGTGAGAATTAGGGTTATACAAATGACATATTAGTGTTCGATTTTGGTGTGTCTCTTACCCAATCTCAATAATTGATCGGATCATTTTTTTGAGCTTAACTCGTCTTCAACCAAATCCAATGAGTTGCAGGTTCATTAAAGACGAGACGAAATAAAAGTAATTCATAACAAGTCACATGTGGTTATTAGTTGTCAATTCATTCAATAGTAATAACTCATAACATTATTTTATAAAATTTAGTTATTAAGTTACTGATCTGATTGATATTTTTTTTTGAAAGAGAATAAAATAATAACATAAAATAATTATTTGTTGTCAAAATAATTTGAAATGAGAGGAGTGAACAAAATCCAATTTTTTTCTAAATTATTTTTATTTTATTTTTATTTTTTGTGCATGTTCTTTTAGGATCTAAGTCAAAGTAAAACCATTACTTACAAAACAAGATAGTGAGAATATGGAAGCCAAAATAATATATATATATATATATATATATATATATATATATATATATATATATATTACCGTGAATCCAAAATCCTATTATCGTGCAATAATATGTATGGCGTGTTTCATTTGTGGAGAAATTAATTAATGGTGTGGGGTTGTGCTTACTTGTAAAGTTGAACTTTTGTGTATGAAGAAATGGAGTGGTTTTTTTGTTGTTGCTTACATGGATAGTTTAATTGTTGCCAATATGGCAGAAAACGACGAATTAAACTTGTTATGGCCCAACAAGCTACAGAGGTTTGTGGCCTCTTGTCAACAGGATAAACAACTAGTTTCTCCACTACAATCACTCAATATTGTGGAGATGGTATGAATTTTAATTAACGAAGTAATTGAAAATTTTAAGAAAATACAAATTATAAATAATTTAAATATTTTAATTAAATTATTTTTATATTTAAATTTGATGTTTAAATAAAATAATGATTCTTTTAAAATTGAATTATTTTATAAAATTCAAAGGTTGAGACAAAAGAAAAAGCATATTCGGGCAAAAAGTGAAAATTTGTAAACGATGAGGGACTGTTTTACAATTTTTAGAGACTAATGTGCAGCATTTAAAAGTTTTTAGTGACCAGTTTGTCAAAAATAGATATAAAAGATTTACATATGTATACTGAAAAAAAAAATTGATTTTAGTCTCTATAAAATAAAGTTTTTAGTTTCAATCTCAGCAAAATTCAAACTTTTTCGTTTCAGTCCATAACGTTTAATACCATAAGTTTTTTAATTAATGACTTTAAACATAGTCTTTGTAAAATACAATAAATTTGATTTTAATTATTCTCTACATAATAAAAAAATTATTTTACTCTTATGTAAGATTTTTATTTATAATTATTATATTTTTATTTAGAAGATATAAAAAGATAGTAATTTTGACTAATTAATTAGCGACAAATATTTATCACATGTATGATATATGTAAGATAAAATTCTTTAGTGACTCATTTCTAAACAAACAACGAGAAAAATGATAGTTATTGTTTTATAATTATTCTTATTTTTATGTTGAGGTTATTAAAATAACATTAATTTTAATTAATTTTTTATTGACAAATATTTTCATGTGAATAGTTTTTATAATACATTTGTATATTTTTTAAATTAAATTATTATAATTATTTTCATTTTTATTTAAAGATATGAAAAATACAAATTTAACTAATTAATTAGAGATAAACAACACTTGTTTCGTGTATGAATTGTATCTGTCCAACAATTTTTTTTTAACTCGTTTTTAGAAGATAACAACCGTAAAAATTTAGAGTATACAAAAATTATAGTTATTTTATTATAATTGTTCTTATTTCTATATCACTACATGAAAAGAAGGAATTTGTGAGGGTCAAAAACCCTCACAAAGGTTATGTCACAAACTTTTGTGAGGGCTTTTGTAGCCACAAAGTTTGTAAAACACGTTGACATTTGTGAGGGCCTTTGCAGCCACCAAATCATGCCTTTGTTAGGACATTTGCAGCCACAAAAAACTGCATTTGTGAGGACACAACCCGCCACAAATGACATACTGATTGCCTTTGTGAGGGCCTAGGCCGCCATAAAATTCCTCCTTTGTGAGGGTTTAGGCCGCAACAAAGTATCATCCAGATTAAAAAATAAATATTTTGTGAGGGCTTAGGCCGCCACAAAATATTAGGTATATTAAAAAATTAATTTTTTAAATTCAAAATTAATATTTTATTATAATATTATATATAATAAATTAATATAAATATAAAATTAAAATTAAAATTAAATTAAAATTAAAATATAATATCATTATAAATTAAATTTAATATATAATAAACTAATCTGAATATAATTAAAAATTTAAATTAAATTTAAAATAAAATATTTAACTTATAATTATAATTAAAGATTAATTTAAATTACAAATAAATTTAAATTAAATTTAAATTTAAATAAAATTTAAATTTAAATTAAATATTAAAATTAAAATAAATATTATATATAAAAATATAATATTAATAATAATTAAAGTAATTACCACCAAACCAAATAAAACATGCATTCCAAAATTAACAAATAATGTCTTAGAAACCCAAAATTTATAAATAATGTCTTACAAACCCAAAATTAAACACACAATAATTAACTAGGAAAACATAATTAATATGTGTTCATACAACCCAAAAATAAATTATGAAATTATTCAAATGACATCAATCCTCATAATAATTCCTCTGATCACCTCCACTCCCACCATCATTATTTCCTGCAATGTTACCCGACGAAGGAAGTCCCTCAAACGTATTATTAATTTGTGTTGGAGGAGACATCATGGTTTGAAATTGAATTTCATCTTCAATGGCACCACCACTAGTCGAAGGAGGAGCCCTAGCTGGTTGAGGTTGATTTAAATCTGGTCTGATCAAGCCAGCTGTTGGCATAAATGGTCGGTATGGAGTTTGATGATCTAGTTGAGGTTGAGGAAGTTGATGTGAAGATGACGAAGCATACTGATAATTATGAAAATATTGTTGTTGCTGAAACATTAGCTGCTGCTGTTGCTGGAAGGCAGAGTTCGGAGGATCCTGATGTTGCTGTTGGAAATTTGGAAGCGGTTGCTGCTGTTGGAAAAGTGGTTGTCGATGCAAGTATTGAGGGCGAGGCGGGAACTGCTGATGAAACACAGAAGGAAATGAAAATTGTTGTTGTTGAAATTTTTGATGCTGCTGCTCTTGAAACTTTTGTGTCCATTCCTCATTCAATTTATCAATTGTGGCTTGTAGCAGTTGTTGTGTTCTTTCTTCTTGCTCACTTGCCCATTGCTCCTTTAACTGATCAAGATTATCTATCGACGGACGATGAGATCGATACGTACTAGCATAAGTGACATCCCTTCCAAGTTGTTTTTCCTAAAATATTAAATTAATGTCAAGTTTATAAGTTGGTGAAATGTGATGATTAATTGAATATAAATTAATAGATATATATTATAAATAATAATTAATTACCATTCAATATTTAATTTCTCCAGCAGACATGAAACTTCCCTTATGAGTACTGGTACCCCTCTTAGATGCTCTATTAATCTTTGCTTTTTCTCTCTTCTGTTTGTAAGCATCTGTGTTCCACTTCCTCCACAAAGCAGTCCAAACATTTTCATCAATCCAATTAGGCCGTTTTTCCTCGCCCTTATTATGTGCGTAAGCCAACATAGATGAGAGACGCTTTGAAAAGTGACGGTCAAAAGAAGCCAAAACTACGACATCATGCTCTATTTTCCAAGTACATTTAGTCTGTTGTTTGTTTAAATTTAAAATAAATTAAAAATATAATTCAATTAAGCAATCAAATGTATATATAATTAATTAGTAATTAAATAAATTAATATAATCACTTACTTTGAAACAATGTAAAAATTGATCAACTTCGCTAAATTGAGGTGTCTTATCCTTTTTTATCTCACCCCAAGACAACCATGATTTTTTATATTTCTCTTGTATGACTTCAGCAATTTTTTATATATCTTCAAAGTTTATATGCAAATTAAATATAAAAATGAATTAATAAAATTAATAATGTAACATGCAATAATGAAATATTTAACAACCATAATTTAATCAATCATAGTTTACATACCCATCTCCTTCTGGAATGATGACAATGCGGTTGTAGTAATCAACACATCCGAGTTCCATTATTTCGTCTATGGTACAAGGCTCTACTAGGACCTCCGGATATAGAGGAGTAGCTCCACCACTAGTACCAATGGTTGGCATCAGCATGAGAGATGGGTCATTAACAACACGTGGTTTAGCAACTTTTTTCTTACCACATGATGTTTTGGATATTTCTCGTATTGCCACCGTTCCTGTTCTTACTGATCCTTCTGATCCTCCTACTCCCGACACTGAAGTCATGTCTATATATATATATATCCATATCCATATCCATACATATATATAATATATGTGTGTATGTGCAATTAACGTAAATTAATTAATAATGAAATATACATAAATAAATTATAACACTCACATAAATAAAGAAATATATATATATATATATATATATATGTGTGTGTGTGTGTGTAATTAATTAATTGTCTTCGTCATCATCGTCGTCATTTGATGAGTGAATTAAGTCATTGCCTTCATCATTCTCTAATTCATCTATTTCTTTGTCATCAACTTCTTCTCCATGTGTGACTCATGACAAAATTGACTAATAGTCTCATCTCCAATCACATGATCCAAATTTGACATTTCATCCATTTGAAATCCAACTTCTTCATTTTGACCTGCTTCAACTTTTTCTATTCCACTCGTTGGTCTTGTTTTGATTGCAGCACACCAACCTTGTTTGCTTCTGACAGTTGATGGATAAGGAACATAATACACTTGTCTTACATTATGGGCCAGGGCAAATGGATCAAACCGTTGATATTTTTTGCTCATACGAATGTCTACAATATTGGATATCAAATTTATTTTAGTTCCTCTACTAGATGGATCAAATCACTTACAGTAAAACAACACCACTTTTTTCCGCATAATCTAGGAATGTGTAGTCAATTTCGTAAATATGTTCAATTATACCATAGAAATCTTCTACTAAACCACTATCAAAGACACTTTTCATACAAACTCCACTATTAATTGTTTCTTTTCCTTCAGTCCAAGATTCAGTGTGAAATTTGTATCCATTGACGTAATAGGTGTGCCATTCTTTGAAACTTCTACTTGGGCCCATAGATAAGTGCCTTAAGTGGATGTTGATAGGAGTTTGTTTTTCGAGATGCACTTGTTGTTGAAACCATAATGGGAAATTTGAATATCTATCTTAAGATGATTGTCCCGTAGTTAAAAATGCCCTGATCGATGACTATATATATGATGAATATTAATTTAATCATATAATTAAATATAATTAATAAGAAGAGGAATTTGAAACGTACTCAATGTATGGTTTAACTTCAGTGCAGTTAATCAAAACATGAACATGTGCCGCATTAAATACTTTTTCGCTTGGCTAGAAAATCGGAAAATCCCTACCAGCATGATGACCAAACAAACAAAAAACTGATAAAACATGTGGATGACGTATAACACTATCAATAGCGTTTCTTCCGTTAACTGGTGACAACGTTTCGTTGTTGAAATAATGAGAACAAAAGTGTGTTGTTTCACGGTGTAGGTAAGATGAACAAATTGAGCCCTCAACTCTAGCTTTGTTTTTCACCGACCGTTTTGAATAACCCATGAACCTATAATATACAAAGAGATGTACAATAAGCTCCATGTATATATAAGTTGAAGTATATTGAAAATCAAGTATATATATATATATCACCTTTCAAATAGATACATCCATCTATACTGAACTGGTCCACCAAGCCTAGCTTCACTTGCAAGATGCACTGAGAGATGCTCCATGGAATCAAAAAACCGAGGAGGAAATACTTTCTCCAACTTACATAGAATGATCGGAATGTCATTTTCCATCTTGATGAGATCTTTATCAATGAGTGTTGAAGAATACAAATTCTTGAAATATTGACTCACTTCAATAAGTGGGTTCAATACATGTGTCGGTAAAGCACTAAAGGCAATAGGAAGTAAACACTCTAAAAATATATGATAATCATGACTTTTCATCCCATGCATCCTCCCATTTTCCACATCAGCACATCTTGCCAAATTAGAACAATAACCGTAAGGCGTCTTCAGCTTTTTGATCCAACGATAAATAGATTTGGCTGCATCAGTAGATAAAGTGTAATTCGCACGAGGTTTTAGGGTCTTGCCGTTTTGTTCCACCAACAACAAATCTGGTCGTCTGCAATATATACCTATGTCTTTTCTAACTTTGTCATTATCTTTAGTTTTCCCTTTCATGTTCATCACAGTATTAAATATGTTGTCAAATTTTTTTTCTCAATATGCATAACATCGAGATTATGTCTCAAAATATTATATTTCCAATATGTTAGATCCCAAAAAATACATCTTTTTGTCCAATTGTGCCATTGTCCGTAACCTTGTGGTTTACAAGCCACACCATTAACAACATGTACCTTTGGCATATCTTTTACTTTATTCCAAACTTGTTCTGATGTCAATTTAAGCGGGGGTCCTAAACTTTCTGCATAGCCCTTCATAAATGCAGCTTTGTTCCTTCTAAATGCATGATCAGCAGGTAAAAACCTACAATGCGAGTCAAACCACGATGCTTTCCCGCCAAACTTTAAAGTAAATGCTTTTGTATCTTCCATACAAATAGGACAGGCTAATTTACCATGGGTGCCCCATCCTGACAACATCCCATAAGCGGGGAAATCATTAATGTTCCACATCAATCCAGCTCTCATCATTAAATTTTCTCTCCGAGCAATATCATATGTCAAGACACCATTCTACAACCTCTTCAAATCGTCAATCAAAGGTTGTAAAAAATATCAATACCAGTTGTAGGATTAGAAGGACCTGGTATCACAGTAGCTAAGAACATATAAGGTTTAGACATACACATATCAGGAGGAAGATTGTAAGGAGTAACAATAACCGACCAACAAGAATAAGGAGTAGACGATACTTGTATGTAAGGCGTAAATCCATCTGAGGATAATCCAAGTATTACATTGCGTGGATCTGATGCAAAATCAGGATGCATTTGATCAAAGTGCTTCCATGTCTGACCATCAGACGGATGTCGCAACTCGCCTGAATTTCTTCTATTCTCATAATGCCACGTCATCTTTCCTGCAGTTTGTATTGATGCAAACAATCTCTGCAATCTTGATACAATAGGTAGGTAAAACATTGCTTTCCTTAGAATTGATTTTCCCCTACTTACCCTAGAGTTATTCCTTTGATGATACCTTGGTTGTTGACAAAACTTGCATTGAACTAAGTTAGCATCATTCATACCAAATTCATTGTCATAATACAACATGCAACCTTTAACACAACAATCAATCCTCTTGATATCTAATCCTAACTTTGACACTAATCGTTTTGTATCGTAATAACTTTGCGGCAAACCATCTCTAACAGGTGTTGCATTTAGCATCATTTTAGTCATCAAATCAAAAGCTAAATCAGGAACATGAAATTGAGACTTTAGACCTAATAGTCTAATATGATAACTTTGAGTTTGGAGAACCTTCAAACAACGGTTTATTTGTCTCTTTCAAAAGACCATGAAATCTTTGAGCTTCTTCATTGGGAAGTCCATTGGTATCATCATATTGATCTTCATTGAATGACAAATTAACCGCAACAGCATCCGAGATCATATGATTCATCGCCTCAAAGTGTTGATAGTTATAATAATCTATACCTAACATGTTAGTACTACTTGAAGGACCTATGTTATAATTCTCCACATATGTTCTAATATTAGACTCTTCCCCATGAGAGAGAGAGAGAGACATAGACACACACACACAAACACATAAACACACACACACACACACACACACAAACACACAGAGACACACACACACAGACACACACGCACACACACGCGCACACACACACACACACACACACATACACACATACACA